>WNNJ02001339.1:0-135433 GCA_012934845.2 Pomphorhynchus laevis | reverse complement strand
TACGGTCGCACCAACGCTGATTAAATGATCTCTTGATCACATCAGTGTTAAATATAAGACAGCTTCAAATGTATCTCGGAAATACGGCTTCAGACATTCATTACATTGAAGGTTTCATATATTGAAGAATTTTTAGCTATACGGGATGGTTAGCCTAGTCGATTAGGCGTAGACTCACCAATCAAAAAACCTAAGTTCAAATCTGAAAGTGCAAATAGTATTAAAAATAAACTATGTCGGTACATAACCTTATGATGAGTCCGTGTGTACCGTTGGACGTTAGTAGCGGACGATACAATACTAATATGTCAGGCTTAAATCTGACATGTTGAGTCAAAGTGTATGAAGTTAGAGGTAATGAAGTAATGATACCGTAGCTGGTTTCTGTTACGAAATCACCTTGTGAGATCTAGCAAAATTGATATATGAAATAATGCATCAATAGATCACAAGCATCTATTCAATGATCTCCTTATAAAAAGCAAACAACGATCTCCTTATAAAAAAGCAAAACGCTTAAATAAATTATAGAATTTGCTTATCTGACATAATTTGCTTCTAGCATAATCAGAAGGTACAAAGCATTTTGATGGGTTCAGGAATATCATTGTACGCAGTAGTGGACGAAATAATATCAATATATCAGGATGAAATAAGTCAATAAGTCAGGGTGTGTAGAGTTGGATGTAATGAAGGAATGGCTACGGTCGCACCAACGCTGATTAAATGATCTCTTGATCACATCAGTGTTAAATATAAGACAGCTTCAAATGTATCTCGGAAATACGGCTTCAGACATTCATTACATTGAAGGTTTCATATATTGAAGAATTTTTAGCTATACGGGATGGTTAGCCTAGTCGATTAGGCGTAGACTCACCAATCAAAAAACCTAAGTTCAAATCTGAAAGTGCAAATAGTATTAAAAATAAACTATGTCGGTACATAACCTTATGATGAGTCCGTGTGTACCGTTGGACGTTAGTAGCGGACGATACAATACTAATATGTCAGGCTTAAATCTGACATGTTGAGTCAAAGTGTATGAAGTTAGAGGTAATGAAGTAATGATACCGTAGCTGGTTTCTGTTACGAAATCACCTTGTGAGATCTAGCAAAATTGATATATGAAATAATGCATCAATAGATCACAAGCATCTATTCAATGATCTCCTTATAAAAAGCAAACAACGATCTCCTTATAAAAAAGCAAAACGCTTAAATAAATTATAGAATTTGCTTATCTGACATAATTTGCTTCTAGCATAATCAGAAGGTACAAAGCATTTTGATGGGTTCAGGAATATCATTGTACGCAGTAGTGGACGAAATAATATCAATATATCAGGATGAAATAAGTCAATAAGTCAGGGTGTGTAGAGTTGGATGTAATGAAGGAATGGCTACGGTCGCACCAACGCTGATTAAATGATCTCTTGATCACATCAGTGTTAAATATAAGACAGCTTCAAATGTATCTCGGAAATACGGCTTCAGACATTCATTACATTGAAGGTTTCATATATTGAAGAATTTCTAGCTATACTGGATGGTTAGCCTAGTCGATTAGGCGTAGACTCACCAATCAAAAAACCTAAGTTCAAATCTGAAAGTGCAAATAGTATTAAAAATAAACTATGTCGGTACATAACCTTATGATGAGTCCGTGTGTACCGTTGGACGTTAGTAGCGGACGATACAATACTAATATGTCAGGCTTAAATCTGACATGTTGAGTCAAAGTGTATGAAGTTAGAGGTAATGAAGTAATGATACCGTAGCTGGTTTCTGTTACGAAATCACCTTGTGAGATCTAGCAAAATTGATATATGAAATAATGCATCAATAGATCACAAGCATCTATTCAATGATCTCCTTATAAAAAGCAAACAACGATCTCCTTATAAAAAAGCAAAACGCTTAAATAAATTATAGAATTTGCTTATCTGACATAATTTGCTTCTAGCATAATCAGAAGGTACAAAGCATTTTGATGGGTTCAGGAATATCATTGTACGCAGTAGTGGACGAAATAATATCAATATATCAGGATGAAATAAGTCAATAAGTCAGGGTGTGTAGAGTTGGATGTAATGAAGGAATGGCTACGGTCGCACCAACGCTGATTAAATGATCTCTTGATCACATCAGTGTTAAATATAAGACAGCTTCAAATGTATCTCGGAAATACGGCTTCAGACATTCATTACATTGAAGGTTTCATATATTGAAGAATTTTTAGCTATACGGGATGGTTAGCCTAGTCGATTAGGCGTAGACTCACCAATCAAAAAACCTAAGTTCAAATCTGAAAGTGCAAATAGTATTAAAAATAAACTATGTCGGTACATAACCTTATGATGAGTCCGTGTGTACCGTTGGACGTTAGTAGCGGACGATACAATACTAATATGTCAGGCTTAAATCTGACATGTTGAGTCAAAGTGTATGAAGTTAGAGGTAATGAAGTAATGATACCGTAGCTGGTTTCTGTTACGAAATCACCTTGTGAGATCTAGCAAAATTGATATATGAAATAATGCATCAATAGATCACAAGCATCTATTCAATGATCTCCTTATAAAAAGCAAACAACGATCTCCTTATAAAAAAGCAAAACGCTTAAATAAATTATAGAATTTGCTTATCTGACATAATTTGCTTCTAGCATAATCAGAAGGTACAAAGCATTTTGATGGGTTCAGGAATATCATTGTACGCAGTAGTGGACGAAATAATATCAATATATCAGGATGAAATAAGTCAATAAGTCAGGGTGTGTAGAGTTGGATGTAATGAAGGAATGGCTACGGTCGCACCAACGCTGATTAAATGATCTCTTGATCACATCAGTGTTAAATATAAGACAGCTTCAAATGTATCTCGGAAATACGGCTTCAGACATTCATTACATTGAAGGTTTCATATATTGAAGAATTTTTAGCTATACGGGATGGTTAGCCTAGTCGATTAGGCGTAGACTCACCAATCAAAAAACCTAAGTTCAAATCTGAAAGTGCAAATAGTATTAAAAATAAACTATGTCGGTACATAACCTTATGATGAGTCCGTGTGTACCGTTGGACGTTAGTAGCGGACGATACAATACTAATATGTCAGGCTTAAATCTGACATGTTGAGTCAAAGTGTATGAAGTTAGAGGTAATGAAGTAATGATACCGTAGCTGGTTTCTGTTACGAAATCACCTTGTGAGATCTAGCAAAATTGATATATGAAATAATGCATCAATAATAATAATACAAATTTATTTAATGTGGCAAATGCGTACAAGCTGTACGCTTACAAGTCCACAAACAAAAATGAGAAAGTCAAGCAGTTAAATTGTTAAAATGGGATCGGATTTGTCGTTTGAAGCACTGCAGGGAAGTTGATTGGCGTATATGAATGGGCAGATGATTCCACGATAGAGGAGCAGCCACCAGGAAGGAGCGGAATCCAAAGGAGGTAGAGTAGTTTGGGACATGTAAAAGAAGGGAATTACAGGAACGCAAGGAACAGTAAACAGGACGGGAATTATCAAGAAAAGGAAGGTTGAGAAATGAAGGGGTATGAAAAGTTACAAGGCGGAAAGCAACGATAAGAAGACGAATTTGAACACGACAATAAATTGTAGGCAAATCGAGAGAAGCAAGATGGTAGGATGTATGATCAAAACGACGAAGACGGAGGAGAATTCGGACAGCTGCGTTGACGATGCGTTGTAGGGGAAGAAGAGTGGATTTAGGTGAGTTGGAAAATAGACTAAGACAATAATCGAGTCTAGAAAAAAGGAGAGATGATATGAGAGTCATACAAGAAGGGAAATCGATCAATCTACGAACTTGACGGAGGTTGCGGAGTATCAAGGTAGATGAGCGTACTTTATCTCTAACGAAAGGTTTAAGTGAAAGTCGGTTGTCAAAATGGAAGCCTAGGAAAACGAGATTATCAACGATAGGAAGAATTGTAGAATTTAATGATACGGAGGGAGGTTCGAAGCCGAGGCGTCGAGGTAGGATCCACATAATTTTGGATTTATCAGGATTCAGAGAAAGGCGAAGGGAAGAAAGATGATTGGAAATTGAGACAAGACAGTCGGAAGCAGAAACACTAAGATCGTGAATACGATAAACAGGTGCATGAGCATAGATGAGAATGTCATCAGCATATTGCATAACATGGAAGTTAAATTTATGAGAAATCGAAGACAAATCACCAAGAAGAAGAGAGAAAAGTATAGGGCCTAATACGGAGCCTTGCGGAACACCGGACGGAATGGACGAAGGATGGGAGAGAGAAGAGTTAGAATATACGCGAAATGTACGGTTTGATAGATATGAAGAAAACCATGATACAGTGGGTAAAGAGAAGCCATAATCATGACGAAGGCGATGGAGAAGAATCGAGTGATCGACGATGTCAAAAGCAGACGATAGATCAAGAGAAACTATGACACTACATAATTTATGATCGCGCGATATGAGTAAGTCGTTATAAACTTTAAGACATGCAATTTCGGTAGAGTGATTAAAGCGAATAGCGGCTTGGAAGGGAGGAAATAAGTTAGAGGAATAGAGATATGTATTAACTTGCTTAAGAACGAGACGCTCAAGGAGTTTAGAGAGGGTTGGGAGAAGTGAGATTGGACGGTACGAAGATGGTAGTGAAGAGTCGAGAGATTGCTTTTTGATGATAGGACGAACAGTGGCGCATTTCCAGATGGAAGGAAATGTACAGCTACGGATGGACGAGTTGAACAATGTGGTTAGGAAGGGTAAGATAAAAGTGCAGATATTTTTAAGTAAGTGAGTGGGAATTGGGTCAGAAGGAGAGGTTTTATTAGGTAATGACAGCAGAACCGAAGAAACTTCATCAGACGAAACGGGAAGAAGGTGGAATAGTTCTGGGAGGGAAGTATTTAAAGATAAGAGTGGGTACAAGGGGGCTATGGGTAGTAGGGAAAGTAAATTAGATAGCTTAGTTTGTAGATAAGAAGAAAATTCATCAGGATTTATATTACAAGGGGTAGATGATCGTGAAAGAATTGAGTTTAAGATTTTCCAATGAGATTTCGAGTTGGAAGATGACTCGAGTTGATTTCGCCAAAAGAGAGTACGTTTAGTACGTATAAGAATGAGATGTGAACGGCGTTGAGAAAAGTAGGAATCACGAAGATTTGGAGGGAGTGAGTTGGGTGAACGTTTAAGAAAGCGTTTATACATACGAAAAGAGTGACGGAGTCGACGCTTAGAAAGACTACAGTCAGAATCGAACCAGGGAGCATGGCGCAAGCGCTGGGAACGTCGAAGTCGACTAGGTAGAAGGTTATTGAGGATCGACGTAAGTTCAGAATCAAACAGAATGCAGAGATCATCGGGAGAGAGATAGTTAAGAGGAAGTGAAAAGAGTGAAGAATTGAGTAAGGCTGTGCAGAGAATAGGGATATCGAGAAGCTTCCAGGGTCGACTTGGTGTAGATAATGGTAAAGGCGGAGAAGGAGGATGGGGACGAGTAAGAGTAAGAGTGACAAGAAAATGATCGGACAAACAAGAGATCACAAGCATCTATTCAATGATCTCCTTATAAAAAGGAAACAATGATCTCCTTATAAAAAAGCAAAACGCTTAGATAAATTATAGAATTTGCTTATCTGGTAAAAGAATATAAATATTCTGCTATTAATTTTCGCACTCAGTTTTGAGTCCCAGAAACGGTAATGTCAATAGATCATATATAATCATTTTCCAAAGTTCAGAGTTTACTGTGATCATGTTCTGAAAAGCCGCGTGTATATGCAAGAAATTAAACAGTTTAGGCATTTTTTGTTGCAGCTACTTTTTTGCTACTTACTGACTGCTCCCTAAATTAGTTTACATATGAAAACCTTAAATAAAATAAACCAAATTTTCGCAGTTGACGACCATTAACTCTTTTGAAGAAAATTCTAATTCCGAGTTCAATATCAACTAATTTTATTTGGTTAATCAAAAACCAGATCCAATAATCAATCATTACCAGTGACTTAAAGTTTATATACGATAAGCTCTAGTAGTTCTTCGTTGAGCTAACGCCGAAACCCAATTATATGAAATCTAAATCTATTATCTAAATCTATTAGGCGAGAAAGATCTATGCATTAGAAATTTTCGAGTTGTTCGTCGAAAGCCATTTGTCCGTTGGAAACCATTAGAACTGTAGATAGATCGCTATCCTCTAGCATGTGTGGATCTTTGATTACCGTACTAGCAACAGCTAGTCCATGTCGAGATGTTTCGTCTTCCATGAAAATTGCATTTACAAATGCACGTAGCGCAGTTAATAAGTTGGATGAGATTAGGTATTGGATACGTTGTCATGATGTCAATGTCTTTGGAGTTTGTGAAAGTTGGTTTCATCCTGACATATCTGATGATATGGTTCACATACCTGAATTCGCTCTTTATAGATCTGATCGAGCCCATGGACGCGGTGGTGGAGTTGCCTTCTATGTGCATGTGAGTTTGATTGTTAGTTCAGCCGTAAAATTCATTGATGATTCATGCTCTGCCGAGGCTCTACAGTTGAGTATTACGCAATCTGGGAGTGCTATTATTACTTTATGTATAGTATATCGTGCTCCGGGCGCAATATCGTTCGCTCTTATTGATTTCCTTAAGAATATACCCAAGTGCCATAAATTTTTTATCTTTGGTGATTTTAACATGCATTCATACAATTCCGCCCTCTCCAGTATTGCAACTTATGATAAATATACTATGTCGTTATGTAATTTATTGTATGATGAAATGTTGCTTATTCAAGATGTTCATTTTGATACTCGTTTCTCCGCAGAATCATCCTCGAAGATTGACCTGCTGTTTACTAGACTTGAATATGATATTTCTTCAATTGACAAAGAACCCCCAATTAGTTCAAGCGATCATGTGGTGGTCAAGTTTCTGATTCCTACTAATTCGACCGGATCAGACAGTGTAGAGATTGTTGAGAAGCGAGTACGGAAAGTTATCCCAGATAATGAGATAATTGAATATGCTAAAAGGATTTCTTTTGTAAGTAATGATGGTGATGTGGAGAGCATGTGGCAGTCTATCAAAAGTGGGGTAATTCAAGTCCTAGACGAATTTGCTCCCATGCGTGTATTTTCCAAGCGTAAGAGGTCTGATAAACCTCCGTGGTTTGATAGCGAACTAAAGCGCTGTATAAGGTTGAGAAATAAGGCGTGGAGTCTCTGTAGTAAGAGTGATGCTTTATATAGTGAGTACAAACTAATACGCAATAAATGCAATCGCTTAAAATCAAAAAAGAGATACTTGTACGAGAATGATGTTGCTATGTCTTTAGGACACACACCCAAGCGATTTTGGAATTATGTTTGTCGATCAAGAGTATCTAATTCTAGTGTACGACGCATTCATATCGGAAACGAATTAGTTGAAGACCCTGTGAAAATTTCTGAGGCGTTCGCTGATGTGTTTGCACTATCGTTAAGTAGGGATGATGCTTATAAAGTCAATATTTGTAATGGTTCATCAATCTGTCAGAGTCCATATATAATTATCACGATGGAGGAAGTTGAGATAGAGCTATCAAGGTTAGCTAAATGCGTGTCAGCTGGTCCTGACGATATCCCCACTTATATCCTTAAGCTCTTGACATGTATCCTGTCATATCCGCTTTCCAAATTATTCAACGTTTCTCTCAATACGTCGATAATTCCAAATGATTGGAAATCGGCGATTGTGGTACCACTTCCGAAAACGAAAAATGCTTGCGATGTTAGTGATTTTAGGCCCATAAGTTTAACATCTACTGTAAGTAAGGTACTTGAGAGAATTGTTCACAAAAGATTAATAAATGTATTGGGTTCAATAAACTATTTGAGCGACTCTCAACACGGTTTTCGGCATGGCCGCTCATGTCTAACGAATACTTTATGTGCTCGTGAACAATGGGCTGACGCAATTTCATGTGGATTGGTTGTCGATGTCGTCTATTTGGATTTCTCCAAGGCATTTGATCGCGTTCCACATGCTGAATTAATAAGTATTCTCGAATCTATTGGTGTAGATTACTATCTGACTCGTTGGATTGAGAACTTCTTGAGTGGTCGACAATTTTGTGTAAGAGTAGGTAATGCTTTTTCATCTAAACGCAGTGTTATACGTGGTGTACCTCAAGGAACGGTTCTCGGGCCATTATTATTTTGCATTTTTATCAACGAGTTGTTGAGATCGCTTAATGTACCACACTTAGCCTATGCTGACGATTTGAAGTTATGGAATGTGATCTCGACTGAACGAGACTGTTTGTCATTGCAGCGTGACCTGGATTTAGTGTATGAATGGAGTCTTACTACAGGAGTATCATTAAACCTGGAAAAGTGTAAGAATATGAGATTGGGTCGTGGACGCAAAGGATGTCATACCTACTTCATTGGTGTAAAAGAACTTGAGATAGTTTCGACTCATCGTGATCTTGGTATTTTGATCGATTCATCTTTAAAGACACGACATCATTACAACATTCAATTAGGCAAAGCTAGAAAAATGATGCACACTATCAAAAATTGCTTTCTGAAAATAAATCCATCGTCGTTCAGGGTGCTGTTTAACTCGTTATTGAGACCAATACTTGAGTATTGCTCTCCATCTTGCTTCCCATGTACACGGACTGAACTGAATGCTGTCGATGGAGTTCTTCGCCGTATTACCCGTTTATGTCCAGACTGTAAGTATTTACCTTATCGTGAGAGACTTAAAGTGATTGGCATATTTGACATGAAGGTGAGGTTAATGTTTATCGACTTGGTTGCAACGTGGAAATTATTGCACAAATTTGATGGATATCCTCGAAATATTATGGTGTGTCGTAATAATAGATCCAGGCGACATCATTCGATGACAATTTTTAAACAGCATACTGGGAAACTATCGCCTGTCACAAGATTGTCAAGACGTGTAGTTAACGTGTGGAATAGTATTCCTGAATACGTTGTTGCCTCCACAACGCTGACTTTATTTAAGAAGCGATTGCAAATATGTCTGGAACAGATCGATAATATGGAGAAGCTATCGTATCCCTGATTTTCTTAACTCTATCAATTCTACATTTTGTTTAATTTTTATTTTATTTTTTCGTGAGCAGACTGAACAGCCATGTAGGCTTTGTCTTGTATGTTATAATAATAAATCGTGATTAGCCGCGCATTTAAAGTCCAGATTGAGTTATCTTTTTTCAATAGGTCAATATTATTATTGTTAGAACAGCCCAGGAGCATAAGCTCAAATTGGCTAGATCACATAGCTCAAAACATAAAAAAAAAACAGAAAATAAAGAAATAAAAGGTGAAACTGTCATTATCGTGATTTAATAATTGCCTTGAACTTCTGGACGGAACCGCTGTCGATTGTCGATGCATGAAGATTGTTCCACAGGTCAGCAATGCTATCACTTATCGTAACACAATTTGTTTTGGGACCTAGCCTGCGCTTTATCATAAGTCTGTGGCCTCGTAGTCGACCCGGTGGACGAATTGTAAACATAGACTTCGAAACATGTCCAGGTATAGACAGTGACCGCCATACATACACTAGGTCGGCGTCAGACAGCGAACGTTCAACAGTGTGTACATTCAACAATGCCAGTCTCTGGGTATAGTTTGAGGACACAATATGGGTTGCTTGTCGTAATATCCGTTGGTATATTTCCAATTCGCCACGGAGCTGTGAGTGTATTGCAGGAGACGCGTATAACATGTGCGATTTTATAAGGGCAGAGTAGGCAATGCGAAAACTAACTGGATCGAGTTGTCCAAACGAGCGTCTTAACATACCTAGCATACGACGACATTTGGATGCGACATATTGGACGTGGACTCGTGTATTCATATTTTCACTTACGATCACGCTTAGATCACTGAAACATGAAACCTTTTCGATGTTTACATCTTCTAGCGCATATGTCCCTACGATTTTTATGGGACCTATGTGCATATGACTACACTTGTTAGGATTCAAAACCAGTCCCTTTGCACGACACCATTTGGTGATTAAGTCTACGTCGCGTTGCAACTCAATTACATCGTGCGTGCTTTGTATTGGACGCCAAATGTTTAAATCATCGGCATATAGAGCGCACTCACTGGATATGACATCAATCATATCATTAATATATATACTGAAACGGCAAAGTAACGATAAGTTAGGAATGACTGAATCCAAGTTTTAACGCGACCGTCAACCCTACATAGCGATAGTTGATCGATAAGAATACGGTGTACGACCCTATCAAAAGCCTTTGATAAATCGAAGAAGAGCGTGTCCACTCCCGTTCCTGCTTGAACCGCATTCGACCAACTATTCCGGGAGAATACAAGGTTAGTTACCGTAGAACGGTGAGGTCTGAAACCGTGCTGGGCATCGTTGAAGATGTTATTGTCTTCTAGATGTGAACTTACTGTACGAAGTAGAATCTTCTCCATTACTTTACACACAATAGAAGTTAGACTTATGGGACGATAATTGTTAGTCTGATTGCGATCATCCTTTTTCAACACTGGGCAGATTATAGATCTTTTCCAGTCATCTAGTAAACTCCCAGAATATAGAGAACTCTGGAATATAGCACATAGCCGACTTGTCAACACTGTAGCAAGCTCGCGCAAAAGTATAGATGCAAGGCCATCCGGTCCATAAACGCGAGTACGTGTTAGCTTGAATAGCTCTGTATGGACTTCCTATTCGCTAATAAATATGTCATTAAGACATGATCGAATGAATCTGAGTGTAATGGGACAAATAGTCGTAATCCAACTTCGCGTCTTGAATTGCAGAATGAGCAGAAAAGAGCTCTGCAACTTCGATAGGGTCAACAATTAAATCGCCCGCGTTGTTTACAATGCTGTAAAATTTATCTGACGCAGTATTACGGCGCAGTAGGTGATTGAATAACTGCTTAGGGTTTGAGGGTGCCGCCCGACATCCTCAAACATAATTAATTATTTATGACATATATTTAGGGTCAATATGCTTTATAATTTTGAAGCTGCACCACTTCAGAACATATTGTTGCATTTACTGTTTTTAATTCTAATATTTTCTAGCAATTCAATAATCCTAATAATTATATCTTTAAAATAAAATTAGTATTTTAATTGTTTAATTCTAATTTTTAATTCTAATAATTCTTAGTATTTAAAATACTCTATCGCATTTAAGCAATCACTCATTATAAGATAAAAGTTTAATTTGAAGTTGTAAAAATGTCTTAAGCAAATAGAGGTCAACACCTAGATGCAATCCCAGTATACACAAAGGAATGAACGCTATTAACCTAAGCTGACACATTGATCTATCCACGTTTCTACATCGTCCAAATCCGGCTTTATGGGTAGTGTGCTACGTAAATTAAATGGCATTAAAATAAAAATTTCAGAGGTTAAGCATACAACTTTATGTTGTCAAGCATTGAGATGTATGTGAGCGAACGCACACCTTCCCTTGAAGTATCAAAATAAGTGTGCTACATTACTAATATTCGAACCGAGAAATGTCTTGCATTACCTTCTTTTCTGCGTTAAATCTCAACCCTCACACTTGATATAGTGGATTCAATCACTCTTAAGTACAGTTCCTTAAAGTGGCTACTGTCAACTAAAAAATAGTCTACTAATTACAAATTAAAAGTTTTTACCGCGAATAAAAATGAAAAAATAACGAAAAACAAAAGTATGAACAATGTCAATAGGTTGATGTTGATGTGTGGGTGTGCGAGTTTAAAAGAGAGTGAATAATTGAAATCTATTATTACGGGATTCAGTAAGTGTAGGAAGATGCATATAAGAAGGCGAGTTTGAAGGTATTGAAAAGAGACACAAAGGATACAGAATAGAATGCGGTTTTCATAGTTAGCCAGTTGAGTTTAGTTAGCCAGTTGAATAGTCTTGAGTTCATAAATTAATGGATTTCTACTGAAATGTAGGGTATTGTTGTGATAATGCTCCAGGTTCTTTCTTGAAATATTTCCTGAAAGTATCAATTTGCACTAAAAATAAACACTTACCCTCTCCTCTAATCAAAGGGTTGATAAATTAGCCTTCGTCCGCAGTCTGTCAGTATCAAGTGACACGGAAACTGTCAACAGCTAAAATGTTCATACGTTTATCAGCAGCATCCAAAATTTTATAGCATTGTTTATCAGCCCTTAACAAATTTTCCAGCAATGAAATTCGATGAACGCCGAAATGTAGCGGCCATTCATGCCAGGCGCATACTTTGATGACAACAGAATACGCGTTTATGGTACCAAAACAATGACTGATGGTTAAGCAGAGTGTGTAAATCCTTCCGAATGAATCTTGTCTTGCCCTTAAAATCAACTAATACAACCAAATGTAAAATGTAACTTCTAAGCCGTACAGATAGAATTGATACAAAACGATGTTCACTTTGCTTGTCCTTCACTTATTAATATGCGCGCATAGAAATCTGTGAAATTATATAGGAGATTATACCTGGAAGAATCCTTCTTTTGATCTTACCGATCAATCCTTCTTCGTAGTTCTTTTTGATTTCACAAAGATAAATGTAGTTTTGTTCAATTTATTCTGTAAATTGAAAATTGTTTGAAATTATTATAACAAATTCATCCTTCAAACCGATCAAACACCTTTCCAGAGTTCTCTTTGACTTACAATATTTTGTAGAATAATGTAAGTCAGAGCCTGTTATCGATGATCATCCTACAAGTGTTTCACATCAAAACAATCAATCGTTATTAGTAGGAGCATCCTTTCACCTGAAAATCCCTTATTGATAGATGTTAAGGCATCTATTTTGTGGGATTACACGTTTTTGCACTTCTTAGACGCCTTGCTAATTCAATTTAGTAAACGTTTAATGAATTAGACAAAGAATTAATCGATCAATTTATCTCAAAGATTATCTGCTACGATCTAATGCATGTTTAATTGATGGAATTCCGTTCACACAATTTTTTGTGTGAACGATACAATATGCTAAGTTTATTGTTAGCATCACCGACAATGGATTTGAGTTTCATGCACAAGATATATACGACATAAGGACCGATGTGAAGCTAAAATACAACCAGCGAAAAAAAACTGACAATTTGTGCATGTCGGAGCTTCAAAAGGATTTGTAAGTAACTTTAAAAAAACTATGGAGGACGGTGGTCTAATGAATTTTGCTTACGAATTATTCTTGAAGATATGGCCAACACTGGACAGTCGTCAGGGGATACTGGATGATCGAGATGATTTTTCTGAACGCTTAGAACGCTCTCTTAAACATTCCTTGTTGGATTCTCTCAATTCAATGGGTGTTTCGCGTTTTTACATTGACCATGTCGAAGTCAACTTCCAGGGGTTCATAAGTTACGATTGTGATTAAGTAATTATCGAGGGCAGTGATGGCACTGTATATTTTCATGGAGAAATCAACGTGGGATCTATTGACGATGCAGTTGAACGATCTGAAGACTTGTCTGATAACAGAATCGAAACCGAAAGAGAGTGTGATGATGCTCTTATTGATAGCAGAACAGGAAACGACAGTGATGAGGATTGTGAGGACACCTAGGCTTATAGTTCAGAGGTTGACACTGTAGATAGCTTTAATATTGTCGATGTCATTGATGATCTATCAGATAACAGAAGCAATGATTGCAACGGTTATGGGAATGATGGGAATGACTACCTTGCGACTATAGCGCTTATGGAGGACGTGGGATCTATCGACGATGTAGATGATCGATCTGAAGACTTGTCTGATAACAGAATCGAAACCAAAGGAGAGTGTGATGATGCTCTTATTGATAGCAGAACTGGAAACGACAGTTATGAAAATTTTCTGGACACCTGGGCTTATAGTTCAGAGATTGACACTGTAGATACCTTTAATATTGTCGGTGTAATTGATGTTCTATCAGATAACAGAAGCAAGGACTGCAACGGTTATGGGAATGACTACCCTGCGACTATAACGCTGATGGAGGACAACGATTCTGGGAATTACTACTGATGTAGTGTGGAAAAAAGAATGGTTCTAAAAAGGCTTGAGGTTTCCGGTTGTGGTTGTTTTTCTGATACAGTAACGTGTTGGAAATTCAAAAGAAAATAATCCTTACTACAAAGCAAACTTAGTACCACTAAACTTCTCTGCTAATTTCCGAAAATGTCTCACCTGCGATAGCCTTGGCTGCGGTGTGGAGTTCGGAAGCGTAAGTCCTTTAAGAAGACAGCATTAGAAGGCTCCTTCAGACTGGAAGAACAAAGCTTTGAAGGAGGTGATGTGTTCGAACAGAAGGGAGGTATGGAGATCATGTGATAAAACCGCTGGCCTCCGTCTGCTAAAATCCTCTCCTTACGTGGTACTAATCCTTCGACTTTTGCTTATATATTCTAATTTTTGACAAAAAATTTCCACATACAGTTATTTTTTAATAAAATCTTTATTATTAGATGTGAAGCTGTTTAATGGTGCAAAAGGAGAGAAACGAATGACGACGGGAAGGTAGTTCCATGCGAGTGGACTAGAAACAATGCACGAAGCCCATAATTAGAGCAATATTTAAGAGAATGACTAAGAGACCTGTGTGACTGGGTTGTAGAATGAGAGAAGGTATGTGGACTGCGGAAGTTCAAGATATAATGGGGATTTTAATGAACGGAACTAAAAACAGGAAATAGTAAGCACATGGTGAGGCATTGAGATGTGCTAGGTCAATTTAGAAGCTATTGATGAAAAAATATTATCAAAGCGTCTGAGGCATTAAGATACGAGCGGCTGTGTGGAGAACGAGTTCAATAGGGCGTAGTAAAAGTTTAGGTAAGTTGACTAGTAAACTGAGGCAATAGTTAAGTGGCGGGAAGAGAAGTAAGGAAATAAGTTGTCTGCTAATGTGCAAATTAACTATTCGACTAATCCGTGGAAGATAACGGAGAATAACAAAGCACGATCGAACCTTTTCGCGAACAAAGTGCAAAAGCGAAAGGTTATCAAAAGAAACACAAAGAAATTTTAAATGGTCAACGATAGGGAGAGGTTTACCATCAAGAAGTACATGGGACAAAGAAATATCACGTTGAGGGTGAGTCAGTAGAAAATGCGATATTAAGCATACAGTAGAGCACAAGGCAAGATCATCGATATTGGAGGAACGAGAATGATAATATAGAAGGATGCTATCTGCATATTGCATTATGTTGAAACAGAAGGGTTGACTTATGCGCAACAAGTCACCAATAAGAAAAGAGAAAATCATGGGACCAAGACCGGATCCTTAAGGAACGCCGCGTGTAAGATTAGATGAACATTGAGGTTGATACATAACTGATGGAGAAGGTGCGCTCGATCAAGTAGGATGCGAACCACGCAAAAGTGTTACAAGAGAACCGTAGCGACGACGAAGGCAAGATAATAGAAGTGAGTGGTTAACTATATTAAAGGATGTTGAAAGGTCGAGAGAGATGACAATACTGCTAAATGGCTGTCGCGCTCAAGTAATAGGTCCTTAAAACTTTATGATATGGTGTTTCGGTGGAATTGTTTTGACGGTAAGCAGACTTGAAGGTGGATATACGTTTGAAGAGGAAAGATAAGAATTGACTTGATTTAGGACGAGACGTTCGAGGAGTTTAGAGATGTTTTGGAGGTTGACTATAGTACGATATGATGAAGAAGTACTGGAATCGATGGGTGATTTATTAAATAGAGGACGAATGATGGCGACCTTCCATGAAGAAGGTAAAGTGTTATTGCTTATGAAAGTATTACATAAGGTGGTGAGGACAGGGGCAATACGAAGACAGATTAGCTTAATAAGATAAGTTGAATTTGAGTATAGCTGAGAATACAAGTTATTCATGTGTATGAGAGTAGATGAAACCTCCTGAATGGATACAAGCAAAAGATAAAACAGTAGAGGAAGGAAAAGGGAGTATGTTACAGAATATGACGAGTAAAGAGTGATACTTTTGGACAATAAGTAACAATAATATGCTTTAGGATCAAGTTCGATACAAGATATTGACGAAATGCGAGCAAGAATTGAGTTTTAGATTTTATAAGAATCTTTCGTAATTTAGGAAGACACAAGTTTATACTTTCAGAATCTTAAAGATTTTCATGAATAAGGAAATGATGAGAGCGTCGGTGTCGAAGATAGTCAAGATAATGTTTATGAGTAAAGGATGGTCGCAGCTTCTGAGATGTCTTAAGTAAATTCGATATAGGCGATGAACATTGCGTTTGGACATGCGACAATTAGAGTTAAACCACGGAGCATGGTAATATCGTTTCTTAACATGCAAACGGAGAGCAGGAATAATCAAAGATGGTGGTCAACTCAGAGTCAAATAAAGAGGATAACTGGTTAGTAGTTAGTTGTGAACTCAGCGGCGAGATCAGATAGGAACGAGATGTTGCTGAAATAAGATCATCGGATTGTAATTTGTTTAATGAACGGAGGAAAACGCTGTATTGGAAGATTGTGAAACACCAAGATGGAAGCATATATATCTGAAAATTTGGGATCGTAGGTGAACATAGAGGATGTCATGTCAGGATGAATAAGGAAAGCAATGCGGTCGAGAGTTCCACCAAAAATAAGAGTTGCATGAGTCGTTATTATGCATTAATTGTAATCATTGAACGAGGTGACTAGTCTTATAGTATTAAGTTGATAAGGACGATCTAAACAGATATTAAAATCATTAAGTATAATAGTACATATGTGAATGAGAGAAGTGTGTGAGAGTAGATTAAAGAGTTCGACAAAGAAAGATGTGGAAGGTGTACTAGAACCTGGGTGATATGTGATAGGTAGGTTTAAAGGGTATGGCAGAAGTGAAATTTGACAGAGGAGTTCGAAAGTTACGGGATAATAAGGGCACGAATATGTTTATAAAGATGAGAATGACTAAAGAAGGCAAGGATGTCATTAGGGTAAGAAAGCGTTGCGTCGTATTCGCTAAGAAAGGGACGGGGTTTGACAGCAAAATAACGGAATGATCGGACACTCTTAATACTAAGGCGTCGATATTACAATGCCAGAGATTGAAAATATAAATTAAT
The DNA here is from genome assembly GCA_012934845.2 of Pomphorhynchus laevis. NCBI lineage: Eukaryota > Metazoa > Acanthocephala > Palaeacanthocephala > Echinorhynchida > Pomphorhynchidae > Pomphorhynchus > Pomphorhynchus laevis. Next base: position 118,339 of record WNNJ02001339.1, on the reverse strand, counting down.
ACCGATATCAACTTTATGAATGACGGAGCCTTTAAGAAAACCAAGGAAGAATACGAATCATTAGAATAACGGTTTGCTAGATAAGAGGGCATTTGTGCGGCAGTAGACCTTGTGGAATTAACGAGTTGTAAATATCGTAATAGGATATTATATCCAGATTTAATTGATGGAAATCCATTCAAAATTGTTTATATGAAATAATTTTTTATAAAAATAAAAAAATATAAAAAATAAATGTTGAATATTTTTTAAAGAAAAATAAATTTATCTTCGAATTTGACGTCAAACTAAATTTTACTTATTTCGTTCCAATGAATATATAAATCAGAATTAATCGATCAATTTTCCTCAAAGATTATCTGCAACGATATTATAGATTTAATTGAGGGAATTCCGTTCATAAAATTCCGTTTGAAAATGAAAAAGGAACGAGTAAAAGTTTAAAACTAGTTGTATTCTAAAAATTCTCAATATTTCAAAACTCCAGCAATTGAAATATTTATCGGTAAAATGAAATTTTACCGAACAATCAAATTCCTATGTGTCATGATCAATAGTTTACTTATGTCTTATTATCTTGTTATGTTTCAGATATTGTCGAATAAAGCCTTTATCGGTTCTATCTACAACAGTTTATTCGACAATATTGGCTGGGGTCGTTTTCGATGGAAAAATTACTTGCTCCTTCAACTTGCAACATCGATCCTGAAGTCAAAATCCTTTAATGACGCCATGGCTGCTCTCCATTCTGCATTCTCAAGACCAGTTAATGTATTATTCACACGTTTTCAGTTACATACTTGTCATCAAGAACCCACAATGAACCTATATCAATACCTACGTATACTGAATAACCTTGCTTATCAATGTGACTTCAAGGACGTAGAAGCTATAACTAATCGAAAAGTCCACATTACAGATACATTCATTCAACGCATCCACAGCAGCTATATTAGGCAACGGTTACTCGAATCCCGTGTTACTGATCTGGAAGATCTGATAAAAATTGCAAAGTCGTTAGAAGCAGCTCATAAAGAAGCGGCAATATTTTGTTCAGCGGAGTCAGCAAATCTTGCGACAATAGATGTTGACAATGATCATGCCGAAGAATCGGGGAACTATAAAGTTACTGCCGCAATGAGAGCAAATAGGGCAAACAAAGAAACTAATGTGTCTGGTAAATGATGTTACTTTTGCGGAAGTGCACTTCATTCTAGAACAAATTGTCCAGCGCGGAATGCAACTTGCCGATCATGTGGTAAACTTGGCCATTTTTCATCAGTGTGTCGCTGGAACAAGCAAACTAGTTCAAGTACCTCAGCAGACCTATACCATGTATTAACTAATCCTAACAAACCAGAATTATCGATCAATTTACCTCAAAGATTATCATGTAAGATATAAAATTCAAACAATATTTTGTAACACGATAGAGAAACAAATAAAGGAGTGAAACGAGTTTTATTCCAAGAATTCGATAGCTCCTGTTATCATCTTCAGGAAATTATCGATTATTCTTTTAAAAATAAAAAATAAAAGATGAAAACAATGAGAAACCATCAATGTGTCATATATTTATTATATATTACATATAATATATTATATTATTAATTTATTATATAGTGACATTATTATATTCAAGTTCACATTTGTAATTTACCAAAAAAAATATTTTTTTATAATTCAAATTATTTTTTTAAATTTACGTTTTTTATTAAGATGTTAGCTTATATAATTGTTGAAGATAATATAATTTAATATAATATACAAAAACTTGATTCATTAGTGCACTAAATAAATTATTCAAATAAATTATTTACGGATTAAGCTTTATTATTTTTTAACAGAAAATTCTCGAAATTTTATCGGCATTTCGAATAAAAATTATGGTTTCGATTCGAACAAAGCATTTTTCCTTGTCCCCAAACCTCAAAAAGTATAATTAATCGACATTCTCGTGTACCCACGTCAAGATTTCGTTGATTTCATAAGCGAATATACAAAAACTTGATTCATTTATGCACTAAATATGCATTCTCGCAATCTATAGATATAAAGATAATTTTGTTTGATAAACAATTTCTCTATTTCTGGTTATTATTCCATTTTGTGTTTTGTATATTACCATCGATTGATCACTATAATCCTGATAGCATGAATGTGCACTACCAATTTGTATAGGTAAGCATCTTAAACAGTAGTCCAATCTCAAAACTTTGTGTTTTAGTCATAATTTCCGCTTTTGCTGCAATCTTCGAAGCTCATATGCTGTTTTATCTTATGCGTTAGTAATACATTAGCTCACATTATTTTGCCTATATACATTAACGCACGATTATGTGTAATTATATTTTTTTTCAAAAAACAAATATTCAAGACTCTGCTATGCGGGTATATAGCAGATTCTTATATAAATTTGGATTTGGCAGATTACCAAAAGTGTATAGACTCTCGAGGAGATGAATTAACATGTGGAATTCGTTGCCGGAGGAAGTCGTTGCAGCCCCCAGTTTGAGAACGTTTAAATCACGATGCTACAAATGGATACGTGAACAATGCCGCCATTCAACACTACCACTGGAATACCCTAATTAGTTACGTTGACTGACTATTTGCTTTTATTCTTTTATTTGGGCTCTGCCTGAATAGCCTTTTGGCTTTGGTATGTATTGGAATAATAATTGCATAACGAGGAATTAATGCATAATAGTGTTTTTCAAAATACAAGTTCTTAGCTTTATTCTATGAGGTATTCTATTATAGAATTCGAGCTGGTGGTTATATGATGGATAACAATATATAACGACAAAATTGATGAGTTCATAATTAATTATGTGAGAGTAACGAAACGAACTACTTTATCTTTCGCGGTAAAAGCTGAAAAATAAAAATGAGCTTACTATGTTCTTGAATATTTATTCAACGAGATGGAATTTATTAATTCCATATGTATGATATCATTTATTCACTTTGTTACATTTATCACAACTGTTTTCAAAGTGGGAAGATATCTTAAGAAGTGTTTTATCATTAATACGTTGTCTACTTTCATCGCAGGCTAGAAATACCCCACATACCACATTATTCTCTTTTCCAATAAGTTTGCATCTTCTTGTAAAATAGATTTTGCCTCTTGATAGTGTAACACTTATGGATTCGAATTCATCTCTTTCTGTGATTATTGACGGATCTATAGCCGCAGTCGTAGGACTAACTGATGAAAAGTTTCACCAATACTGATTAGTTACAGTGATGGCTTCATGAATAAATATGTGAGGTTAACGAAGCGAACTAGTGCATGCAGAATAAACATATTTTATTTATATTTTTATACAGTAATCTCTTTTATATTTTTTAAATATATTAAAGTTATTAGCTGAGATGAATTTCTAATACTTGCTTTTTATTTGTGACAGAAAAAAATTCTTTCGAATTACTTCGATTTATAATTACTTCAATCTGTAATTACTTTGATCCTCAATTTTAATGAAGTTAATAAATTGTGACTTTACGATATAAAGTCAAGAAAATTTCAATTATAACAATGACTGCATAAATATATCATTTTCAAATAACATGCTAATTATATGTTTGCAATGTATTAATATTCTCAGGGATATTTTTAAATATACGTTACTGGCTAATCACACTACTGGCCTGATCACGCTACTGGCTAATGTTTACATACTTGGTCCCTTCACTTTATAATATATTAAAGCATATATCATACAATGTTTGATAATTCCTTATCATAATTTACAGTCTTAATCCTAAGGCTCAAGCCGATCACACAAGATAGACAAAATAAATAAATAAATCGGGTAAGTTAGAATTGATGATAAGTCAGCCTGGTCATATATCCAGCGTCCAACTCTGTTCTTAATAGCAAGGAAATTGGTGACAGCTGCGATATCTCGGCAAACTATTCCAGATATCTTCTGCCCGTTCAGAGAGTCTATAAATTTTTGGCAGTTTACCCAACATTTTTAAACAGTTTCTTACAATGCCTCGCAATATATTTCCTCGAAATATAACTACACCCATAATAGGTTGTCGAAATAGTCCATAAAATGGGCAGCTACATCAGTTGGGGAGGTCAAGATTGACCCATTGTCGGCCACTAGGTATGAACAATCTGTCGAGTGTATAGGACGTTGAAGTATGCTTTTGAAAGCCACCCAAGGATTGTTATGAGTGGAGCGGCATATATTTGAGATGAAACTGCGTTTTTTCTGTTTTTTTTTCAGAATAGAAACCGTATTCCTGCAATGAACGGTAGTGTTCAAAAGAAAGTTCCCCCTTTTTGTACGCATGGAAACATCAATCACGGTGTTTGATTAGAGCAAGCAATTCCGCATCTAACCATTTCGGATGTAGTTTTCGTGTACGATTCTGACGTATCGGAGCAAAATAGTCGAGAACACAATGTAATGTGGTTTTAAAGTGATCACAAGCTTCTTGAATGCCTGCTTTCGATGGGTCGGGCCAATACATACAGGAAATTATACTGCGCACGACATCATAGTCGATCTTAAAAGGATTCGACGTTTTAACCGTTTCGACATATGGTCCGAGTGCGTTAAATTCTATTGAGATGGTAGAGTGATCGCTTGATCCTAGCGGAGGTCTGTATTTGACGTTTTTTATCAGATACGTTTCACTCGAAAAGCAGAGGTCAAGAATTGAGGAGTTATTACTCCTGTGACGAGTATCTCTGTGAACATGTTGGACTAAATGTAGATCATTCATCGTGTTTAAAAGCAGTAATGATTCGGGATCACATCCAGGAAGAGGAACGTAATCTATCCAATCAATTCGCGGTATGTTAAAGTCTCCTAATAAAATAACTTTTTGACCCATTAAAGAGAGTCGGACTAATGACCGCTCCTGCGGAACGCCTGTCGTCATTTTTGAGTAATCAGAAAGATAATGGTTATGCGTACTGCAAACGAGCGGTTGCTTACGAATGATTGAATCCAGCGTAACAAAGAGCCCCGTACACCAATATTAGATAATTTGTTTACCAGCAAATCGGGAATAACTCCGTCAAATACTTTCGATAAGTCTATAAATATCACATCTACTTTGGAACCACTCCTCATTGAATCCACCCAGCTTGATCTCGCTTTTACAAGGTTCGTTACCGTTGAGCGATTTGGCCTAAATCTACGCTAACTGGGGCTGAGGCGATTGTTAGCTTCAACGAAAGCGCTAAGGTGACGAAGAATCAATTTTTCTAATACCTTACAAGCTACAGATGTGAGACTGATGGGACGGTAGTTGGAAACCCGGGATTTATCGCTTTTCTTGAAAATTGGAGGTACAAATAACCTTAGTCCGATCAGATGGTAGATAACCTGTGTTCAGTGATCTTCTGATAGAAGCTAAGGGAACGTATATTGTATGGCCAATTCTATTAAGAGCATTGGAGGTATATTGTCAGGACTTGACGCAGCGTTGCGGGGTAATTTAAGTAGCTCGTGCAGTACCTCTTCATCGTTAAATTCAATGTTAGATATGACTAATCCAGGTAGAAGTACATGGTGTGTACTTTGGATTATACCATCGGGGATCGACACGTTATAATCTTTGATAGCGAAATAGTCCATAAAATAAGCAGCTACATCAGTTGGAGAGGTCAAGATTGACCCATTTTCGGCCAATAGGTATGAACAATCTGTCGAGTGTATAGAACGTGAAAGTATGCTTCTGAAAACCACCCAAGGATTGTTATAAGTGGAGCGGCATATATTTGAGATTAAATGATTTTTTTCTTTTTTTTTCAGAATAGAAACCGTATTTCTGCAATGACGGTAGTGTTCAAAAGAGACTTCTCCTTTTTTGTACGCATGGAAACATCTATCACGTTATTTGATTAGAGCAATAAATTTCGCATCTAACCATTTCGAATGTAGTTTTCGTGTACGATTGTGACGTATCGGAGCAAAAAAGTCGAGTACATAATGTAATGTTGTCTTACAAGCTTCTTGAATGCCTGCTTTCGATGGGTCGGGCCGATACATACAAGAAATTATACTCCGCACGACATCATAGTCGATCGAAAAAGGATTCGTCGTTTTAACCGTTTCGGCATATCGTCCGAGTGCGTTAACTTCTTTTGAGATGGTCAGTGATCGCTTGATCCTAGCGGAGGTCTGTATTTGACGTTTTTTATCAGATACGTTTCACTCGAAAAGCAGAGGTCAAGAATTGAGGAGTTATTACTCCTGTGACGAGTATCTCTGTGAACATGTTGGACTAAATGTAGATCATTTATCGTGTTTAAAAGCAGTAATGATTCGGGATCACATCCAGGAAGAGGAACGTAATCTATTCAATCAATTCGCGGCATGTTAAAGTCTCCTGATAAAATAACTTTTTGACCCTCGAATGCATTTTCAGTTACTGAGAATATAATCGACTCGGTTGGAGCGAATGGGGGCGATAGAAGATACCTAGGGTGAAAAATATGTGTTTATGATCTGTTACAGAAACCCAAGCGTGTTCACAAAGACTTGATTCATCTCACTCAATTGACATAATACGAGTTGTAAGAACTTCTCTAGCATATATGATCACTCCGCCACAACGGCAAATTTGCCTATTTTCTCGGATTATGGCGTACCCATCGATGGAGATTTCTGAATCTATGATGTGAGGTTTTAACCACGACTGTAAAGAAATAAGTATTTCAAAGAAGGTGTTGTTAACCAGAGTGAGAACTTCGTCCATTTTATTAATAAAACTTCAGACATTCGAATATAAGACCCGGTAGGCATGTGTGGAGTGTACTGGGTCGGAATGCTCGTATCTCTTATCGACATTTATTGTTACTTCTTGGGTTGTTTCGTTGCGACACAAAGACTTCACAGCTCCCCGATGTTTCCACTGTTGCCAATGGAACGAATCCAGAAACGAGTTGAAGTCCTGCGTCACACTACACGAAAATTTATAACGGTGAAGTTACTTTCACCATTAGCTACTCTGTTACTAAGTTCGCTCTTTGCTTGTTTCAATCGAGTTCTGTCCTCGATCAAAAGATCTCTGCGAAGGATCAATCCAGTACCTGCAAGATGATAACCGTATTTTAAAGCTAATGTACACTTCGGGGGTTAATAAGATGACCTTAAGAAGGCGTGAACTGTTATCTGATCTTATTTCCCCTAGTCTATAAAGGTGGAGAACTCTGAATTGATGCAAATCAGTGGGGGAACATGTGTGTAATAGCTCAGAGAAGAATGATTGTATAGCTTTGATGTCATGCTGTACACGTAAATGGTTATTAGGATCCGATGATTTCCTTATATTAACTATGATTAGACACTGTGACCTATCATAATTCCGGCGAATAAGAGTAGTTGATGAGTTATTTAGGGAGACTGAATTGGAGTAATAATTTGTATATTTAAGTCGCAAGTAAGTTGATTGTAAAGAACTCGGAGGTCCGCTACATGATGTTATAGAGACAAACGAATCTATGAAAGCAGGTGTTTTCTCTTCGTAGCTCAGAATGTTCGTGTCTATATCTACACATTTTTCAGGTAAAGTTTGAAAATTATGATCAAATACTGACGGGGAGCTGTTGTGAATTGCTGTGGAAGATCCTTGATTGACGCTGTGCAACAAAATGAAGAGCTGCACCGACTCTTCGCTTTTCTCCTCGACAGGTTTAGTTATACCAATCGTGCGTCGTTACACACAATAACCACAAATGAAATGTTTACTTTCTTATCTCGCAATGTAATTTTTTTCACCTTTAAGAGTGTCCAAACATCGCATTTCTGCTTGTCGCATCCAACTTCTAACTGAACGAAGCCATCGTGTGTGTTTTTTGCGAGTTTTCACCTATTTCATTGTTTGTCTTTATATTGTATATATTTATTGTATATATTAATCTCACAAACTTTAGGTTGTGTGTTTAAGCTGTTAAAATTTTTTGTTCTGTTTAAAAATTTTTCTGTTTTAAAATTTTTTTCCTGACAGGGAACTTCTAAAACATGATTGATTGCGTGTCCATATATTTTGTAGTCAAAATGAGTTTTATCTCTACTCAATCTCATCCAAACACACTATGTTGCGTTAAGTATCAAGCCAAGTTACTATCAAGCTACTCACAAAGTCTCGATAAAGTTAAGGTCGTATTGCAAAAATTTACAATTTGACTGGTCATCTGTCGAAGCCCATATTTTAACATCATCAGCACATATCAGGCGAGGGCACCTAAACCTTAAGAGTAGGTTATCCAAAAAAATTATGAAGAGGAGTGGTCCTTGGACCGTTCCCTGAGGTACAGCGAAGGAATATATCGAACGGTTGACAAAACTATATCTAATTTGTAAGCGACACGAGCTTGTAGCTCATTTGGTTCTGTTTGTTATAATAATAGCACAACAAAGGATCGTTCCTCGAGGAAAGTCTTAATCCAGTTTCAAATTACATTAGGAACACCGTAATGACGTAATAGTGAATCTAGAACGTGCAGAACTCTGGAAAAGGTCTCATAGAAGTTAATAAATATTATATCAACCGTAAAAACTGAACTAAGAGCAGCTAGCCAATATTCATGAGACTTCAATAGATTAGTTAGGTATAAGCGATTAGGTTGGAAGTCGTGTTGAGAATCAAAAAAGTCGATGGTAGTTAAAATGGTAGCGCAATATCTTCGCAATGAGCCTCTCCATGATTTTGGTAATAACGCTGGTGATACTAATGGGTCTAAACTCTAAACAAGTCAATGTCTACTGCGATTTTGGAAAATGCACAACAATTGTTTTTTTTCAATCATCAGGAATCCACGGATACTGTAAACTTCGGTTAAAAATGGACGTGATGCTCGGACAAATAATGTGCAACATAGCATGCAAAAAAGGAAATATACCAACTGATCCTGTTGTGCAATGAATATTTAACTTATAGAGTTCAAGAGTTCATAACGAACTTCGAAGACATTGATGGGAATTATTGATAAGTTAGTTTGAAATTTAGGCGGATATTGTATATGGTCAAAATTTGATTGTGATGATTGAGGTACTACACAACTATTAGCTAGAGCTTTGACAATAGCGTCCACGTCACCTTCACCGGATTTCAAACGAATACAATTGATTTTGGAAGATGATGTACTTCCATGTCTAACATTTGTTCAAATCGTTTAGGTGACCTAATAATGTTAAAAGTAATTTCCTCTTCAAATGATTTTCTTTTTGAGTGCTTTAGTTGGTTGCAGAGGTTGTGAAGAGTTTTATATTCGGGAGGCGCGTCAGTGTAGCGATGTGATACACGGCACAATCGGTTTCTATCCTTGATCGTAATCTTAAGCTCATTATCGAACCACAACGCCGTTGTCGTCCAATAAGCTTTAAATTTTATTGGAGCAAACGTATACGAGATGGAGATGAGGTTGCTGATCACAAACTGCAAATGATCAGTAATTGGAAGATCAGCATATCCGAAGTTTAATTGATGACTATAGAGTCGGAGATCTTCCACTTTTACTCCACTCCGATTACGTTTTCCAGGGATCGGTAAACACAAGATTTGATAATATTTTAGGTTGGAATGATATACATGTTAATTGGTTAATATGCTGGATCAAGAGGAGTTTCGCCAGTAAGAATTCAGAAAGCTCACCGGAGAGAGACATCAACTCAAATGAATAGTAATTATCGCATAATTCAACAAGTTTCGTAATTGATAAGTTGATTTAATATAAGCAACAAGACCTCCATCACCACGACCTGCTACTCTATCTGCTCTTTTTATATTTGATACCCAGAAGTAACCATAAGGTCATCGTTAATTTGGGAATAAAGACGACTCCGAAATGCAAAACACGTCAAAATTTTTAGAACATAAAATGCTGCACTTCAGATAGTTGAGTAAGTAAGTTTCTGCAATTGGAATAACCTACTTTTAGGCGGTGTTCATTACTACATACTCTCTCTGAATAGTTAGATAACAACTTCCTATTCAAACATATATTCACTATATAAATTAATCGATTCATTTAATTCAATTTTTATTATAAAAAACAGATTTATTTTTACTTGGCAAATGCGTATCCGCGCACGCTTACATGACCACAAAAAAGAACAAAAATCTAAATCGTGTCGAGAAGGTGGGTACGGAGGCAATATTTGAATGTAATAAAGGAGGGAGCGTGGCGGACGTCGAGAAAAAGCTGATTCCAGGCGAGTGGGGCGGCGACGAGGAAGGATGGAGACCGTAGTTATTGAGCAACATTGATCGATTTAATTTTTTAATTAATAAGTTTCAAAAAATTCGTATAAAATTGGAGGTTCATAAAAATCAAACGTATAGAACCACAGGGAAAAATTCACACTGCCCCAGTGTGAATCTCATCTCTTGGTATATCATCCAAGAGATGAGATTCGGAATCTCATCTCTTGGTATGAGATTCCGCAAAGACGATGGACTGCAGATCGTGGAGCGCGGATGCAGCGCGAACACGCCTTTGTGAGAATCATTCCAATGTGAGATCGTAGTTTTCGAATTTCATCCGCGTACAAAGTCCCGTATTTTCGAGACTTTTCAGCTGCTATCTTTTGGAATAGTGCTTTGAACTCTTTGCCGTTTCCACCGTAACATGAGAGGATAATAGGAATAAAAGAAGCCCGCTCGACTTCTCCAATTCTTTTTAGATATTTGTTTCTTTTTCGCGATGAGTAAAATTCAAAGCAGGAAGTTATACTCCATCAGGTATTTGACTGGTTAATATAAAATCTTTAATAATAAAGATTTTCTTAAATACATTGATCGTATTGAAGGATATGTAATACATATGATAGCACTACTATAAATTGTACCACAATAACTCTAGTAGATTTAACAAGTTCTTAGTTTTAGCACACGAACAATTTTTTGTGATTTTTTAATTTTACATAAGAATGAATTTTTAGTTAATTTATAAATTATTAAGATGATTTAGTTAACTTAAAGTCGAGTTTCAATTTAGGCTATTTAAGAAAACAATGGTTAAAGTTTGTAAGTTGTGTTATTATACGCACAAAACTTACTTGAGAAGGATTCGCCAAGTACAATTAAAAAGGCTAAGACGACAGATAATCATTAATAAAAAAGTTAATCAACAATTGAACGCAATTCTACATGATTACATTGAAGAAATGATGTTTTTGCTTAAGCTACATGGACGACTAAATATCGATCTACCTGAGAATTTATCTGCAATCGTCAACAAATTTGAGGAATTCTAACATCGTCTACACAAATTGCTGACTGATGTACCGTTTCGCAGAATATATCGTTATATTCTTTGTGATATAACTTGTTAATATGAAAATATAAATTTTATTATTTAAAGTTTAACACTTAATGTTGTTTACCGTACAAATTTAAGTAACAAAAATAACTCGAAACAAATTAAAATCATAATTTTAATATATTTGACACTTTGTGTCGGCTTCCGCAATCTCAAATCGAACAACGAATTTATATTTACTGGTTCCACTAAATATTAGACGCAAGAACAGTTACAATTAATGATATTACAATGAATATTCTTTTAGCGTATTGAAACTTTTGCATATCAATCCCGAACATTTAAAAATATTACATTTAAAGGACTATTTATCGAATTTTGTTTTATTAATTGTACAGAAAATAATATTTTATTTGACTATAGCTTCTATAAGAAAAATTTATCAAAGAATAATATTTGAACATTCTCGTGTTGAATTATTTATAATGCATACACAACGGATTGCGGTATGATTTATAGTATGCTTTTTATCTTACGAGCAGACGCTATGTTTAACAAATAAACACAGTTGTAAAGATGCCAAGTAAAGTACACCTTTACTTTATAAATAAAAAAAGCTTCTTGCCTTTTTCCCCGAGATTCAAAAAGCAAATCTACTTTATTAGTAATTTTTCGTCAATGTAATTGGTCTCTTAAGATAAAAAATTTCCCTGGAAATTTTTTTATCAAGTGCAAATTCGCTGTATGAACAGACTATCATGAAATCTAACAAATAACAGTTCGCAAAGCATTACAACCTTTAAATTATCATCAAAATGTGCTTGAAGGCCGAAATATTCGAGATTTTAGTTTCAATAAATAGTGAATAACTCGTGATTTCTTGAGTGTTAGTAGTATTAGTTAAAAAATAAAAATTGCCGTTACGAAATTAAATATCAAAGTAATTGAAATATTATAAAATTCAGAACAAAACCTTGAACCATATTCCCATAATGACTGGAAGCAGCCTTAGCATTCTAAAAATGCTGCTTCTATGAAGCAGTATTACTTGTAGGTAATCCTACCCGAATTTATATGTATGTCGGGACTGTATACTTTAATACATTTACATACAGAGCTCTAATGGAGTTTGCCTTTATTCCGGATCATTAAATATACAAAAATATAAATACATTATAAAAACATTCTACAATGATCACCTTGATCGTAAAGTTAATCAACAATTGAACATAATTCTACATGATTCCATGTATAATTAGCTAATAGATTTATTTACATTAATTTATTAATGTAATAGATTTATTTACATAAATCTATTATTTATTGACATATTTATTTATTGTCATAGATTTATTTACATTAATTCTACATGATTCCGTGTATAATTAGCTAATAGATTTATTTAATTGCATATTTTTATATTTTATTACATATTAATTATGTTTTATTTTCTTGGTCAATAAATTTTCTTGGTAATTTTATTTTCTCGGTAACGTTTTACATTATGAAAATTGTCGAAACAGTCAACGCTGAATGTTTTGTTAATAAAAGCAATTACATATCCTGAATTAATTTCATTTTTATTAAAATATCATAGTTTAGATTCAATAGGCATTTCAATTATATATACTGAGTTAATTTTATTTTTTCTACGATCCATTTTTTCTACTTATAATTACAATATAAAATATTATACTAAACATATCACAATTAATGCCGAAAAACGCATGGACTGTCAAAAACAAATCCAGGTGATATACTCTACTGATAACTACAAATTATGGACGACGGTCACGCTCGAATCTAACCCTAATCCTTCAATCGAATATATCACGTGATGATCATCTCGAACAGCCAGTGCCATTTATATACCGACTAAGAGTGGCATGACCTTGTTTGAACATGAAAACTCAAACTCACAACCACTGACTGTATTCGTGCCTCATGATACACATCATTTAACGAGCAAAGAAGATTTGATACTGACATGTCGAATATACGTCCAGTATTTACTCGAAAAACACGGATGAGAGGGTGCAAAGTGCCGATTGTAGAGGTTGACAGGAGTCGAAACCTAACCATTGTGAATTTGACTGAATCATCTGCACTGAACAGCCAATGTTGACTAGACGATGATCTCTTACAGTTAAAATCTATTTTATCAAAGGTTTTTATCGCTTCCATTATTGACATTGTGAAAAGTATGCGTATAATCGCCCCACAACGTCATAAGTCATTCAATAATTTTAAATGTGGTATGGATTCTTCTTGTAAATATCGAACTGTGAGGAATCATGTCACTTTGCTTAAGCGTCGCAAAAGATTTCTTTTCGAGAAACACTTAATACTAATATGTCGTTATGATCGTAGTTCGTTTTTCGCTTATGCTAAACGGCGTGCCGACTCTATGCTAGATATAAAGTCTATATTTAACTTAAATGGTCTAATTACTTCTGATTACTAATTACTAATTACTTCTGATTACTACTTCTGATTACTTCATATTACTAATTACTTTGGGTCTACATTATTATTCATATTATTCAAAGTATATCTTAGAGCAAATGCTCATATGGTAGCATCACATAAAGAAAAAAGAAAAATTGTGAAGAAAAAACTAAAGTAATGTAAGCGCTGGTGAACAGCTGAGTTTCTTTTTGAAATTGGTTTTTGATTTAGCCATAACAGTTTCTCTTGGAAGAAAATTCCAATTCTTGATTACTCGGTTTGTCAAACAACTAAGTTTTTACCTTTCTGCACTCTAAATTGTAAATTAATGACTTCTAGTGTTAATTGTAGTCCGCAAGCGAAACAAAATTGACTAAACTTGTGAAATATTTCACAGCACACCAAGTGATAAGAAGTCTTTAATTTTCGCATATGAGACATGGGTTTCATATTTAAGCGCCGTAAAAGATCTTGGTAAGATAGATCTCCCAAACCTGTAACGCATTTATATTCTCGTCTCAAGATTCTTACTATCTGGAGAACCTCACCGTTAGATTGTGGATACGACACATCAGACCAGTACATTAAAATGCTACACTCAAATGCAGACCAGTACACTAAAATGCATTAAACAATTAGGGGAATTAGTCGATTAAAAGTTTGTGAAGCATATCCTGAAAGTACCAAATGTTCTCCTCGCCCTAGAACAAATATCATCTGTATTTGTTTTAGTTTTAAAGTTTTTTGCACAACAATTTCTGTCTTTAAACTGATGGACATTAAGTAATACTACAGATTTTACGTTATAAGATCTAAATATTGTTTGCCCAAATGCATATAGATGCACTTTGCCACAAACTTTATTTCATTTTTATTTGCCCATTATAAATGAGCGCTTAAGTCTCGCGTCACAGCTTTAATGTCGCGTCACAACTTAATATCATCCGCGTACATCAGCAAAGGTGACTTAATAATGTCAGATAGATCATTTATGAATATAATTAATGATAATGGGCTGATAATATAACCTGAACACCCATTCTAATGCCCAGATAGATCATTCTAATGCTCAGAAAAAGAAGTTCCTACTAGGACTACCGATTTCCTGGCTGACAGTAAAGCAGTAATCCAAGTGACAATATGTGAATTAAACTTGTAAGCTGTAAGTTTTCGTAACAGTATAGCGTGAAGTCGAACAGTACGGTGTTAAGTCCATAAATATTATTATTATCAATGAACAACTAAGTGAGCAACAAGACTCATTACATGTTGCGTCACAATCAGAAAAAGTAAATGTAGAGTGTACTTTCTATTGTTCATATGTCCTGTGACTCGGTCTTCGTCTTTAAGAAGAGATCTTCCTCCAGATTTCGTTTAAAAGAAGCCAGATTAGAGGATAATAATACAAATATTTAACGTGGCAAATGCGTACCAGCCGGCACGTTTACAAGTCCACTAACAAAAAATGAAAAGTCAAGCAGATAAGTTATTCAAATGTAATCTTTTATTTAAGGAGAGTGAGACCATTCCGCGTGAATTTCTTGTAAAACATGTAAGCCAGACGCGAAAGAATGACGAATGCCGTTTCGTCATCACAATGACTCATCAGTGCCAGATCCCTCCCACTACTGGATGCAGAGGAGGACTGGCAAGTCCTCCTCTGCAACACATTTAATAATTTTATTAGAACAAAAATGAGTGTTTTTATTTAAATATAAATGTCGAGACAATGACTTCATTGTCTTCTATTCAATAAATTTATCCAGTTGTAATCTTTACGAATATTTTAAATATTTTATTTTACTATATCTTTATAGTAAAATAAATCAAAAATAAATATCTTTATTTTTGATTTTTATGTTATTTATGCTATATATAATTTACAATTTATACAAAGAGCATAACAATGCTGTATTTGTCAATAAAATTTCTTATTCTTTTGTTCTTTTATCTTCGATAAGTTGTTTGATTTTTGTTTTAAATTTGTGCAAATATCATCATCTCTGTCATAAAATGGTATCAATTCGGTTTCAATTGTATCATCAACTCGGTTTCAATTTGTATCATCAACACGGTTTCAATTTGTATAGTCAATTCGATTTCAATTTGTATAGTCAATTCGATTTCAATTTTTACTTCTCTATTTTTACTGTTTTAATTTAAATTTTCAACGGTTATTATTGAAACCTTTTATATATTAATTTAAACCATTAATGATTTTAAGTTAAATTATTAATGATTATACTTTAAACCCTTTCAGCGATGGTTTTAATTTAAACTATCAATGGTTTTAATTTAAACTATTAATGATTTTAATTTAAATTATTAATGATTTTAATTTAAACCCTTTCAGCGATGGTTTTAATTTAAACTATCAATGGTTTTAATTTAAACCATTAATAATTTTAATTTAAATTATTAATGATTTTACTTCTCTATTTTTACTGTTTTAATTTAAATTTTCAACGGTTATTATTGAAACCTTTTATATATTAATTTAAACCATTAATGATTTTAAGTTAAATTATAAATGATTTTACTTTAAACCCTTTCATCGATGGTTTTAATTTGAATTATCAATGGTTTTAATTTAAACCATTAATGATTTTAATTTAAATTAGTAATGATTTTACTTCTCTATTTTTACTGTTTTAATTTAAATTTTCAACGATTATTATTGAAACGTTTTATATATTAATTTAAACCATTAACGACTTTAAGTTAAATTATAAATGATTTTACTTTATACCCTTTCAGCGATGGTTTTAATTTAAACCATTAATGATTTTAATTTAAATTATTAATGATTTTACTTCTCTATTTTTACTGTTTTAATTTAAATTTTCAACGGTTATTATTGAAACCATTTATATAATAATTTAAACCATTAATGATTTTAAGTTAAATTATTAATGATTTTACTTTAAACCCTCTCAGCGATGGTTTTAATTTAAACTATTAATGGTTTTAATTAAAACTATTAATGATTTTAATTTAAATTATTAATGATTTTAAATTAAATTATTAATGATTTTACTTATCTATTTTTGATGTTTTTAATTTTAATTTTTAACGGTTATTATTGAAACCTTTTATATATTAATTTAAACCATTAATGATTTTAAGTTAAATTATTAATGATTTTACTTTAAACCCTTTCAGCGATGGTTTTAATTTAAACTATCAATGGTTTTATTTGAATTTTCAATGGTTTTAATTTAAACCATTAATGATTTTAATTTAAATTATTAATGATTTTACTTCTCAATTTTTACTGTTTTAATTTAAATTTTCAACGGTTATTATTGAAAACTTTTATATATTAATTTAAACCATTAACGATGTTAAATTAGATTATTAATGATTTTACTTCTCTATTTTTACTGTTTTAATTTAAATATTTAACGGTTATTATTGAAACCTTTTATATATTAATTTAAACCATTAATGATTTTAATTTAAATTATTAATGATTTTACTTCTCTATTTTTTACTGTTTTAATTTAAATTTTCAACGGTTATTATTGAAACCTTTTATATATTAATTTGAACCATCAGTGATTTTAAGTTAAATTTTTAATGATTTTACTTTAAACCCTTTCAGCGATTGTTTTAATTTGAATTATCAACGGTTTTAATTTAAACTATTAATGATTTTAATTTAAATTATTAATGATTTTACTTCTATATTTTTTTACTGTTTTAATTTAAATTTTCAACGGTTATTATTGAAACCTTTTATATATTAATTTAAACCATTTATGATTTTAAGTTAAATTATTAATGATTTTACTTTAATCTCTTTCAGCGATGGTTTTAATTTGAATTATCAATGGTTTTAATTTAAACTATTAATGATTTTAATTTAAATTATTAATGATTTTACTTTAAACCCTTTCAGCGATTGTTTTAATTTGAATTATCAATGGTTTTAATTTAAACTATTAATGATTTTAATTTAAATTATTAATGATTTTACTTTAAACCCTTTCAGCGATGGTTTTAATTTGAATTATCAATAGTTTTAATTTAAACCATTAATGATTTTAAGTTAAATTATTAATGATTTTACTTTAAATCTTTAATGTTTTTAATTTAAACTTTTAATGATTTAAATAACCCTCATGATAGCCTATATTATTCACATATTAAAATGAGTGTGAGCAGTAAGTTTAATTTTGGTGAATTCGGTTGTGGGATTTATAGTGCAGGTTTATTAAAGTAGCTATAGTGGATATTATTACAAGACAACATAGCGAGCAGAGCTCAAAGTTGCGTCACCAAAAAGAAAAACAAATTAATTATACAAAATTTTCTTCCAAAATTCCTTCATTGTACAGAAACGATTCGTTGTCTCGTTCAACTGATTCCATATATTCACGACCCTTGGATTAAAATGGACTGCTTTTGAGCGTACAATCCTATGTCGATTGATGACTACCGAATGACCATGCAGCCATTGACCTGATCTAATATCCATTAGCCCGTGTAGTACGTGTCGTGGGTTGCGAAGAATCGTCCATGTTGGACACATTTCGTGTAAATCACGGAGAGTGCTAACACTATTCATTTCCAGTTCATTTAGTCTTTGTTCGTATGGGAAATTTCTTATTGGGTAAACAAGCTTTGTTGCCCGACAGAGCACACCTTCCAATTTTGCTGACTTCTTCGGAAAGACGCATTGAGACGCATATAGCAGATGGCTCAAAATAAATGCGTTAGCAAGAATCCGAAATGATCGTGGATTAAGAAAATCAAATGTACGACTAATGAAACCTACCATGTGATAAGCCATAGCACATACATATTCAGTATTACGTTTAGTGGACAAGTCATTGGAAATCCAGACGCCGAGATCCTTCACATGGTCTACATTTTCGATTTCATTTTCACAAAGATAGTATTTTGCCGGTTAAGTACTCTGTCGACCTCGAATACGCATAAAATAACATTTGGCAGTATTGACCGATAAACAGTAAATTCGAGCTCAATTCACAACATCATCTATATCTGACTGTAGACACTCTGTATCTAAATACGACTTTATGCCTCTCCATATTTTAAGATCATCTGCATATAATATAAACTCAGAACTCAGGAAGCCTAGTAAATCATTTATGTAGATGGAGAATAACAGTGGACCAAGCACTGTGCACTGTGATACACCTAAGTGTGTATTATACCAGCCAGAATAAATGTTATTGACGTGAACCCGATAAGAACGGTCAAAGATAAAGTTTGTCACCCAGCGAATTAGAATGGGATTAACCGTCAAGACATGGATTTTGGAAATCAGATAGTCATGACGTACGTGATCGAAAGCTTTGGAAAAATAAAGAAGATGATATCTACACAAGCTCCTTCATAAACTAAATTGGCCCATGAGTTCTGCGCAACTAACAGATTTAGGACAATAGAATGATCACTTCTAAAATCATGTTGGTTAATACACAGTAAATTTCTGGATTTCAAATCATCACTAATATGCTTATACAGTAGTCTTTCCAAGATTCGACAACACATGCAAGTCAAGCTCACGGGTCTGTAATTATCTACACAAGTTCGATTGCTTTTTTGAACAGTGGTATTACAATTGAGCGTTTCCACATCCCGTGTATATGACCGGAATAAAGTGACGTAATAAGCATCCAATATAAAGGAATACAAACTTCATCTGCTAGCATTTTTAAGTATACATGCGGCAATAAATCAGGACAAACAGGTCCCGATGATTTTAGGTTCTTATTTTTACTGTTTTTAATTTACATTTTTAACGGTTTTAAAAATTTACATTTTTAACGGTTTTCATCATCAAATTCAGGACAAACAGGCCCCGATGATTTTAGGTTCTTAAGCTCTCTTCGCACATCCCCAATATAAAACATGTTAACGACATCAGTGAGTGATTTATATTGGATGATAAAGGATGGTTTATTAAAGGAATTTGATGAGATTAAAGAATGTTCACCAAACGCATTAGCGATGTCGTAATCGTCATCGAGAGCATGTGCACTGTCCGATACAAGCCGAACATGTCCTGCTCTATGTTTTGAGTTCGCGTACTAGAACAAACGACAAGTGTTGCGAAAAGCCTCTGGTGCAACCCTTTCTTCGAAACTACGCCGTTTATTGTTTTAAATTCGTGAAACAATTCCTTACTTTAATGAAAGAAACACTGTTAATTTCACCATCCCTAAATCTCTTAAAATATATGTTTTTCTACAATGTAATAGAACTTTCGTAACTTTCCTAGGCGAGAAACGTAAGAGCGAGTTTAAAAGTATCGCCTCAAATTGTTGCCATTCCGTTTCAACACCAACCACGAGAGGATTCAGCCAGCGTATACCGGAAAGGCATACGGACCAATTGATAATTCGTATTGAAACACCGAATAGTATTTAGAAACGATCTGTGGGTTGAAAGGCCTTGTGCGAAGTAGGAGTCAAATAGAAGGACACAGTGGTCTGATGATCCTAGAGGTTCAAGGTGAGTGACGTTGTCTACAAAACATACGTTTGAGGTCAGACAAATATCTAACAAAGATCGCTGATTCTCACAGAAACTAGTGAAATCTCTCACATGTTGAGTGAGACTTAAAACGTTGATAGAGTCTAGTAACTCTAATGAACCACTATCACATTCTACTCTGGGTGTGTATGTTTCCCAATCTATATGAGGCATATTGAGATCTCCAGAAACTTACACATCGTGGGGAGTAGCGTACTTATGAAAATCGTTAAGAATGCAACCGACCTTAGCACATGGGCTACGATAAATGAGACCACTGACAATCGTTTGGCGATTTGAGAGTGATAACCTCACCTATAAAGATTCAACTCCATCATCAAATGTTACGTCGAGCAATGTAACTACTGCGCTAAAGTGAGCATAGAGTATTACTCCACCTCCCTTTCTATTGCACCTGTCAGCCCGATAACAAAAGTACTTAGATAACTCGACCTCACCATCTGTAACATCACGTTTTAACCACGACTCTGCTATTGCAACCAACAACGGATTCTGCACATGGACACGAACTTTTAATTCGCAAATTTTAGAAAGAATACTACGTGCATTCGAGTAAAGAAGCAAACAATGAAAATATGTGGAATTATATGAGATGTTTAGACTAGGTATTTCTATACCCTTAAGCGCATACAATATGAGAGATTTGTACTCGATAATATTATTCAAACAAATATTACTATGATACATTGATGTCATTCGCGAAGAAGAAGCTGCGGCAGGGTGATTCAGACCGATCCCGTTATTAGCGGAGTCCATAGAATTTAAGTCTTCTGCCGCACAACCTGAAAATTTCGTATTATCAGATTTGTCTGTCCCTTATTTATGTGCATATTCAAAAGTTCCTTCGCTTTACGCAGGCGTTTGCGCTGTTCAAGATCAAAATTTTTTAGTATTCTGACTTGGCCACCGAACAAACGAAACGAATTATGGAGAATAATTTTAACTGATCCTTAATCTTTCAAAATGTCTTTTAAAAGTCTAGGACGACTGCTACTGTCCTCACTTTTTTACCCACGCGAAACAGGGAGACTACTTTAATCTTGGAGATAATTTCATTAGATAAATCTTTAAGGACTGTTCAGAGGGTACCTTCATAAGATCATCATTCAAATGATATTGAATGTTCACAGAACAAGACTCAGGTATGCTAGCGAAGATGACTGCCCGAGCGCGGTTATGAAGTTTTGTCAATTTTGAAAAGGTTTGGGTGTGCTGCATAGGTAAACTCGCCTGAATTGGATCGGATGTAATTAAATCTTCATTGACAGCTGGTAACCCATATCTACAATCATAGTTTATTCCGTCACTGTCCTTCCTCAGACGAATAAATAAAATATTTGTTGACTCTAATGATTTAGAAACTTTGTCATCAACGTTGTCGACTTTTTTCGAGGACGTTGTGGTAATTAGATCCTCGCTGAGCTCGTCACATAAGCAATACTGGGGATAGGCAGAATCTGAATATTCCACTGATAGTTGTTTGGACGTATTTAGGTTAATCTGATTAGTAGCGGATGGACATCTTGTAGATGAATCCTCCTGATTAGGAAATTGTATGAAGGCATGTTCTTCAATAATATCACGGTTGAGAAACTCGACAGATTCTGAGGAACTTACACTTATAGCACTACGGTCAGTAGACATGGTCGTTTGCTTGGCCATAGAACACCTGCCGAAAAATCTTGATAGCTGTTCAGCATGCAACTCAGTTACAAAGGGTCAGTAGTGCTTGCTACCGATACTGTAGACGTGACTGACTCTTTTGAAGTGTATTTTGATGTATTAGAAGTCAAAGTTGGCAGTGAAGGCGGCTTACTCACTTATGATATTAGTATGGTGGTTTTGCCTACTTTTAGAACATCCTCATCGTTTTGGTCACTTTTCAACATGCGCAGCACAGCAGAAGTCATATGTGATTGGAATTAATACATGAGTCCAAACGTTGCAATCTTTGTTATCATAACCAATCTGTTTATCAATATAAGTCTCAGTATTAGCGGACGTGAGTTTCCGACCAACTCTTTTAGTTGTTTTCATTGATTTTGACATTTGTTGGATCAAATGAACGCAATCCCGATAATTTGGTGGGTCTTTCGGTGGGTCCGACGGTTTAAATTAAGCTGCAAGGACAATACTTATCGACAGGAATACGTCAATTGTCGTAACTTTTTCGAAAAGCTTAAAAAACGCAAAAAATTTAACTACGAAATGAGAATAGCTGCGGATTTTCATAGTGCACCAAAACGATTTTGGGCTCACATACGTAGAAATAGGACAATTCCTCCTGCGATTTCGTCTCTTCGTATTAATGATAACTTTATCAACGTCAATGTGCCGACACGTTTGCGTGACCACAACAAAACAAATTGTGTGGTGATTCTTAACTGTTTTCTATCGTTCTGACACATTTAATTATTTACTCGAATTGTTTGTAGATGTTCGAATAAACCTCTTTGGTATATCTCGATTTACAACAATTATTCGAACATTGTATATCATGGAGAAGTTCCTCAAACCCGAAAGTTTGTCTCTAGAACCGAACAGTAACAACGCGTCTTCTGTTTGGAATCACTGGGTAAGCCGCTTCAAAGTATTCTTGAACACAATCCCAGACATGAAAGAGGAACACAAGCTACCTATGCTTCACAATACCGTTTCCTGTGATCTATATCGAACGATTGACGATTGTACAACCTTAGATGAAGCTCTGGGTCGACTGCAGACTATGTTCGTTAAGGAGCCCAACGTAATTTTCAATAGACACATACTTTCCACATGTCAACAACAAGAACATCAGACGATTGACCAGTTCCATCTTCACCTATTGGAACTAGGAAAACGATGTGATTTCAAGGCAGTTTCGGCGATGGAACACCACGATATGTATGTGCGAGATTCATTCATTCGCGGTATCCGATCGCAATCGAGCCGTCAACGATTACTAGAGTATACAACGTTATCTCTGGATGAAGCATTCAAATTGGCTCGTTCACTTGAGCAAGCTGAGATACAAGCGAACACTTACACTACATCTACGTCTGAGCAGTTTATACAGATGGCGGCGCTGCCCCAACCCGCAGAAACAAGTTCCATTCTATTTGACAACGATCATAACCAATTAACCGAAATACAACTATCAACAGTGAAGAAACGATGCTTCTTCTGTGGTGGAATGGTACATCCTAGATTACGTTGTCCGGCCAAAGATGCCACTTGCAATAAATGCAGAAAAACGGGACATTTCGCACGTGTTTGTCGTTCTGGGCAGTCACAACCAGTAAAATTTTCTGTGAATACTGCTGCATTGGCGAGCGTGTCATCACCTTTCTATCAAGAGTTAGCTCCGTCCACTATCAAAGTTACGATTAACGAGCATTCCTTACAGGCCTTAATGGATACTGGTAGCAGCGGCAACTTCATCTCGTCCAATGCCGCACGACGCTGTGGACTGACGATTATTCGTTGCAACGAAACGGTCAGTATGGCTACTACGAAATGCACGAAAAGACTGAACCGACAGGCATTTGTGACGATTAAGTGCAATGGGCAAGATTTCGTCGGTGTACGTTTGATCCTATTAGATGACTTGTATACAGACGTCATTCTGGGTATTCCGTTTTTGAAACGATTGTCCTCTTTCCGGCTTAACTTCGGCGGCAGCGGTAACGAGCTGATTTTACAGACGGTTGTGAATCTTATGAACATCGAACCGGCACGAGTGATAGGCGAACTAAGCGCAGACTGCATCCCGATTCAAACAAAAAGCAGAAGGAGAACGCCTGATCAATATCGATTCATTCAGCATGAGGTAGCGAGGCTATTTCAAGACGGTGTCATTGAAAAAAGTTCTTCTCCTTGGAGATCACAGGTGCTAATTGTTACTAACAAGAATGGAAAACGGCGTATGGTAGTCGATTATGCGGCTACGATCAACCGATTCTCACGCTCTGACGCTTATCCTTTACCGAGAATCGATGACTTTATAGATAAGATATCCAAGTGTACGTGGTTCAGTGTATTCGATCTTAAAAATGCATATAATCAAATTCCATTGGTAGAAAGCGATCGCAAATACACAGCTTTTGAGGCGGCTGGGGGCCTATACCAGTATCGGTGCATGCCTTTCGGTTTAAAGAACGGTGTTGCGGCTTTTCAACGTATTATGGATTCTATTATAAACGCAGAAAATCTTTTGGGTGTTTATGCGTATTTGGATGACGTGATCGTTACCGGTGTAGACAGGGTAGCACACGACACTAATTTAGCACGATTTTTGAGGATCGCGAAAAAGTACAATCTGGATATTAACAAGGACAAATCTGTCGTCGCTAGTCCTGTTATCAGTATTTTGGGATATTCAATCACAGAGGGCTCAGTCAAGCCCGATCCAAGTAGATTGCAGCCACTACTTCGAATGGATGCTCCTCGTACACTGAAAGATAAACAACGTATTCTTGGTATGTTAACTTATTATTCCGGATGGATTTCAAGATTCTCAGACAAAATTAGATCGTTTGCTTGCTGTGACACTTTCCCAATGGACGAGGATGCATTACGTTCTTTTAACATCGTTCGACTCGAACTTAGTCAGGCGTGTAAGGCTGGTATTTGTGAGGATCTTCCTTTCATTCTGGAAACCGATGCCTCAGGAGTTGCTATTTCAGGGGTGCTGTCACAGGAGGAGCGACCTGTGGCATTTTTCTCAAGAGTTCTAACAAAGGCAGAGAAGTTGCAGCCGGCTGTTGAATTAGAGGCATTGGCCATCATCGAAGCAACTCGACATTGGCGACATTACTTAGTGGGAAGAAAATTGACGATTGTCTGCGATCAGAGGTCGCTATCATTCATGTTCAAGCCTTCCACGAAGAGCTCGATAAAAAACGATAAAATTGCCCGGTGGAGACTCGAGCTTTCCGAATTGGAGTATGAAATTCGTTATCGTCCCGGCAAGAATAATGTTCCGGCCGACACACTCTCTCGAGTTCAATGTACTGCTGTTTCGTTCACTGGACAAAATCTAAAGGAGTTACACAGACGACTTTGCCATCCGGGCATTACGAGACTCTGGGCTTATATCAGATCAAAAAATATACCTGCCAGCCTCGACGAAGTGAGGGACGTCGTGAAGAAGTGCGAAACTTGTGCTCGCGTCAAGCCGCGATATTTTAAAGGGACCCAAGGTGAAGTTGTGCGTGCTAGTCGACCGTTCGAACGTCTTGCTATTGATTTTAAAGGACCAATGTCGAATTCTACAGGAAACCGATATCTCTTGACTGTAGTTGACGAATTCTCTCGTTTCCCATGGGCTTTTCCGTGTTCGGATATGTCGTCAAAGACGGTAATATACTGCCTACGTCAACTTTTCTGTATCTTTGGAACTCCGGTGGCTATACACTCCGACAGAGGCGCAGCATTTATCTCAACAGAGACACGAGAGTTTCTTCGTGATGCAGGTGTACATGTTACTCATACTGCAACGTATAACCCGAGAGGAAACGGACAGTGTGAACGGATGAATGGCATCATATGGAAGGCTATTGAATTGGCTTTAGTCGATGAAGGTGAATTGAGCGACAAGTGGGAGCAGTATCTTTCAACGGCGTTGAACGCTATTCGCACACTTTTAAGTACAGCGACTGGCCAGTCTCCACACGAACGCTTATTTTCATACGGTCGAAATAGCTGTTACGGTAAATCCCTTCCCAGTTGGTTATGCGAGCCCGGTCCAATCTTGGTGCGTAACTTTCTACAGAAAAGCAAGTTCGATCCTAAAGTGTTGGAAGTCCAACTCGTCGAAGCAAATCGCCATTCCGCATTGATTAAATATCCAAATGGACGCACTACGATGGTCTCGCCTCGCGACCTCGCCCCGATATCACGACCAGCAACGTTTGATATCACGTTTCAGGCTAAGGACACCCAAAGTGAAGGTACCGAGGAAACACTTCCGGTAAATCACACACAACCAGGATTAATCGACGCCGATGATGTTCAGACTACTGGCAGTAGATCATTCACGGTTGACGATAGCATATCGTTTACGGTTCCTACCGATGACGTGGTGTCGATAACGAACGAACATCCTCGTACAACAGAGGCACCAGATGTCGATACCCTTCGGTCAGATTCAGACAGACCTCGAAGAAAGTTAAGGAAACCGAAACGGTTCGACGATTTTATTAAGTGGGAGGATTGTGGTGATTCTTAACTGTTTTCTATCGTTCTGACACATTTAATTATTTACTCGAATTGTTTGTAGATGTTCGAATAAACCTCTTTGGTATATCTCGATTTACAACAATTATTTAGATAAAGAAAGTTTGTCGTTCCGCATAAAGGTCTTGTGTCATTTTTAATTCACTACGGCGTCCCTCGTGTAATCTACTCTTGGATTGAAAATTTTCTTTCATTGCGTACGTTTAAGGTAAGAGTTGCTAAGTCTTTATCTGCAGAAAGAAGTATGTCGACAGGTGTCCCTCAAGATGTAATAAATAATAATAAATAATATAAATATTAAAATCTAGAAATAATGAAAAATTAAAAATGATAATGAAATAATAATATATAATAATGAAATATTAAAATCTAGAAAAAATGACACAAAACCTTTATGCGGAACACGATCAAAGGCTTTCGAAAAATCTAGAAATACGACGTTGAGACAAAGTCCTTATTATTTATTTATTATTATTTATTATGCAAAGCTGCCTCGAATTGTATAAGAGGCGCACGATCGACGAGCCGGGCTGCTGTTAAGAAAGTCACATTCGTTGACTGTTGAAATCATGAATCGCTTATATATTTGAACAAATTTTCTCTTAAAAAAATTTATAAATAATATTTATAATATTTATTATTTATTACTTTGTAATAAATAATTTTTTTTAAAGAAAGAAAATTTATTATTGCAAAATCGAAGAGTTTTAATGTCATGCTTCCGTAAACGGTGTTGCCGGAAATGAACGGCTAGATATAGGAGCCCGAAGCGAGGCCGAGCATGAACGCATGATTGAGAAGGCAATACGTCTCTTCAAGCGAATGAGATTATCCGCGTAATACTGTGGATGTGCCCCGGATTTCTTGCGAGTGATTGACCGCAACAGCGATACTGTACTTGCATTCATGCCCGCTGATGTGGAAAAAACAAGGGGCATAAAACTACCATGCTCTACCAGTTCGATTCGCTCCCCGTATTTTGAAATCTTGCGTTTTTCGTTGAACTCGAAGGCGGAACGGGCACTACGATTTGCGTAAGATTGAGCAAGTGTTGAAAAAATCGTGACGTCACAGAACGTCCGCTCATATCGTTCCGCATGCAATCCAGAACATACAATATTTAGTCTTGCTTGTACATCTTTTGTGGTGCAAGAAGATTCAAGAAACATAGAGTCGGGGATTTGAGAAAGACGAGGTTCGATTCCCACGCCGTGACATACTTCTGTAAATTCTTGGGCAATTATGTCCCTGATTGCGTTATGTCTGATTGTCGGTAAGCCTCCTCTGGCGCAAGAGAGTGCATGACCAACACCCATTAACTCTCCACAGACGCACTGTCGTTCTTCGGTCAGGGTTGACCATCCATATCGGCAGCATAGAGCATCGATGAATTTCAAAGGACTGAGGTGAAACCTCTCCGTCTTAAGTGGCAGTGAGCTGATCCAGGAGGACGCTCCGTTAGTTGCAGCATGTGATATGGAATTTGGCAATTCCGGGCTCCAGGGACTTAGTAATCGCTGCAAGCATCTCATTAAATATGATTTTTCTTTTATTAGATATACCTGCTGAGATCGAATTTTGCAGTTCATAAAGTTGCTCAGCGCTGTCAGTGCAATCAAACGCTCAACACATTTCTAAAGATCCCTGGAACTCAACTTGATTGTTAAAGCAGGGATCAAAGATACCAAGGATACTAAGTAGTAATAACCAAAGAACTTTTTAACCAGTGTCGTTAAAAAGTTTTAAATCATTAAAACCAATGTCGTCATACCTTCTCACAGTTAGTTTGATTTGGACGTAGTTCTTCTCACAGTTAGTTTGATTGTAAGTAGTAATAACCAAAGAACTTTTTAACCAGTGGAGGCTATTGTCTTTTTTGTATATATTTATGTAAGTAGTTAATTATCAAGAAAGTTTAAACTGGATATCAAGAAAGATTATCATGAAAGTTAAAAAATGGATATACATCCATTTAATAAAAAATATAGCAAACAAAGAACAAAAGTATAATTGATGTTGATGTTCATTCGAGAGGAGAGTATAATTCAATTGTGATAAGAGAAAAACTTTCCCACACTCTTACAATCGATGGCAGAGTGTGAAGAGTTTAAAATAATGCGAATAATTGAATTAATTATTGATGGACAAAAAAGCGGATACTGTTTAAGGATGGAAAGAAGGCGGTTGAGCGAATGTCCGAAGGCAGTTTATTCCAGAGAAGAGAAGCGACAATAAAAAAGCAGCGGCGGCCACAGTTTTAGGAAAATGACGGAACACGGAGAAGAAGATAGTCACATAAATAAAGATTTATTGAGGCGATGCGGGATTCAGTCACGTAAACGAAGATTTAATGAGGCGAGGCGGGATTCAGTAACTAAATGTAAGAATATGCAGATCATAAGGTCGGTTTAAGGAAACGAGTCGGAAAGTGATTCGAAGTATTATTATTCTTACAAGGCTTAGCCATAAGGCTATTTTGTCTGATCACGGTTTAAAAAAATAAAACTAAAAAATAAGAAACGAAGAAAAAGAAGTCAACAAGCAAAAAACCAAATCACTGCAAATATGTTCATGACTCGTTTCTCGTCTTCTTGATGATCCATGTCTTTAATAATTTTTCGAACAAATGCATACTCCGTGCGGAAGCAATTTCCCCAGGCAGAGAATTCTACATATTAAGTACCCTGTGCGATAGTCTCCAGCATTTTGGATACCTACCATGACTTGTTTTTTAGACAGTTTTGCTGTAACCTCTCAAAATCGATGAACGTAATGTGAACAAAAATTGTGATGACATCGGTTGAATTCTTAGCAAATCTAATCGAGATGCGTAATCCACTCTTGCATTCGAACATAAACGAGAACCTCGCCTTAGGACTGACTCAATATCTGTCCTTTCTTGTTTGGAGACCGGGAAATAAGCCTGAATTGCATACTCTAAATGCGGACGAACTAACGTGTTAAACAAGTTTTTAAAGACATTAGTGGTAATCTTAAGGAATGAGTTCTTTACAATATATAGTGCGCGAGTAGCGCTTTTTATTGTTCTTTCACTATTAAGTTTAGTTTTTAATGATGCCTGCACGATCATTCCTAAATCCCTATAATGTGATACTTCAGTGAGAAGAACATCGCCGATATAATATGTAAAATTACTGGATTTTTACCCATCCTCACATGTATACACTTATCAACTTTAAGATGTAATCCAGTTGAGCGGCACCAATCATGAACTCGATCCAAGTCTACCTGTAAAGAATTACAGTCATCAATATCTCGTATAGCAGTCCAAATTTTAAGATCATCAGCGAATGCCAAGTGAGTGTTCTTAATACGTAAGAGTAAATCGTTAAGGAACGTGATGAATAATAGAGGACTTAGTGCAGAACCTTGAGGGACACCTGTCGACATACTTCTTTCTGCAGATAAAGACTTACCAAATCTTACCTTAAGTAATGAATGCTATATTAGAGGGAAATAGCCTTGAACCCTTCACATATGACCAAAAGCGCTTTGGTTGATTCCCGATGCAATTTACAAAACCATCTTCAAATGCTATTCGCATATGTATTTTCAATATATTGCAGAGGTTGCGCACGTACCGATACCTATCTAAGTTTTAAGGATGGGATTGAGTAATAGCCCACAGGGCATTGTGCAGTTTCGACACTGCACGAAGTTAATGATCAAATCACTGAGGGCATGTGGACTTAATGAAAGTTCTCCGTTTCGGATTGAACTTATCTGACAAATTTAAGAAAACGTTATAAAGAATGGTCAGCAGATCTGAAACAGTAGTAGCCCTATAACTACGATAAAAAATGTTATAAAAATTAGCTAAGAGATGTTGGGTATCCACCCGAATCCAATTTCGTTTTGGATAACCCAATTTTGACCTACAAACGATCTTGGACATTAATTTATCGGAGAGAACACAGTGATCACTGTTACCAAGAGGAGGATAATACGCAATACTGTCGATATCTCAAGTACATCTTGTAAACACAAGATCTAGAATATCACCGTTGACATGAGTTGGTTCTCTACAATGTTGCACTAAAAGTAGGTCAGCAAGAAAAAAATCACGAAATTTTTTTAATACGCCTGAGCAGGGTTAATACCCATTCATATTCCAATCTACCTTCGGAAGGTTGAATTCACCTAAAAGGACAATGTGGTTTTCAATAGTCAAGTTTGGAGCGGCTGGATAAATGTGATCAAAACGGACGAGGCGAAAATAAATACGCACTGTGAAATTCACAATGCCCTGAGGAGGAAGAAATAATTAGAGGATAAAGCAAAAATACATCCAATATTCGATCTTTGGAAACCTTAGACTGAAGATAAAAGAGTGACATGCGTATAAATAAAGCGAGCTCTTGGCACGCGAAAGTCGCGAAGTACAATGTTTCAAGATCGGGTTTTGTCGCGAACGAATGGATCGAAAAAAATGGATCGAAGTGATTTTCCAAGAAAATGAGATGATCAACAATACGTAGAACGATAAAATTAAGAAATACAGAGGAAGTAGAGACAGAGTGGAACGAAAGGATAACCCTTAAAATGTTTAACTTGAAATTTGACTCAATTTAGCTTGTGTTGAGAAACATCGACGTGAAACAAACGGCGAGTCATCCTTATCAATACGTCAAATCAACGGAAATTTTCACGTTGTACACACGAGGCCAAACATTCGATGACGTCCCATCTCTCCCCTTGTCTTCTTCGCTAGTCGATCCCGCTCCTGAGTATACTTTTCGTCTTTAGTATTTTCAATACCCGCTCCATTCTTCATAAAGCTGATCTGCTCCTTGATATCTTCGATCAATTATCTATCAATATTCTCTGCATTACCGAATCCCTGCACCCTGACTCTGACGATCTCGATATTCGTCGTCTATGTCGCTCTGGTTGTTCTCTAGTTGAATCATCTTGTCCAAATGCCTCTCATACATCTACTGCTTCTAACCATGGCGGTATTGTTGCCATTGCTCGTCACCCAATGTCTTTACGTAACATCAACGTTAACAATTGTTACACCACTTTCGAATTACTCTTATGCAGATTATCAACTCATTTCCCTCTTGAACTTGTGATTGTATACCGTCCAGGTTGAGTTGCCCCATCACATAACTTCTTTAATGACCTTGCAGATATAATGTCTCACTGTACATTGTCTTATACTCCTTCTTTTGTTCTCGGTGACTTTAACATTCGTCTTGATCGCTCGTCTGACTCTGACTCTATCACTTTAACTAATCTTTTTTCTGATTTTAACTATAAATTACTTTCAACAAGCCCAACTCATATTCTCGGCGGTGCTCTCGACATCATTGCTGTCCCTATCTGCTTCAATGACTATACTTCCTTGTCAATTACTGATTCCAGTTTGTCCGATCATTTCCTTGTCACTCTTACTCGTCCCTATCCCCATCCTTATTCTCCTCCTCCAACATTAGCTTCTCCAAGTCGACCTTGGAAACATCTCGATATCCCGATTTTCTGTTCTGCCTTACTCAATTCTTTACTCTTTTCGCTTCCACTTAACTATCTTTCAATGATCTCTGCATACTGTTTAATTCTGAACTTACGTCGATGCTCAATCACCTTCTGCCCATTCGACCCCGTTGTATTCAACGCTTGCACCGTGCTACCTGGTTCGATTCTGGCTGTAGTCTTTCTAAGCTTCGACTTCGTCACTGAATGTGCAGAGAAAGACGAGAGAGTTCGATGAAACCATTATAATTGCTGGATGAGACACTCTCATCCGAATAAGGACAGAATAATCAAAGAATTTAGACGTCGAACTGAAATGTCACTACTATCAATATGCCAAGATTCAGCGAGAATCTTGGCATGAGAAATCTTCGTACTTAGTCAACCTTATTCACGATATTGCGGATGCCAACTGCTTTTGTGTAAAG
Source organism: Pomphorhynchus laevis (assembly GCA_012934845.2). Classification (NCBI taxonomy): domain Eukaryota; kingdom Metazoa; phylum Acanthocephala; class Palaeacanthocephala; order Echinorhynchida; family Pomphorhynchidae; genus Pomphorhynchus; species Pomphorhynchus laevis. The sequence goes on along the minus strand of WNNJ02001339.1, from coordinate 85,984 downwards.
ACACTATTTGTGATAACTGTAAAGACATTATTTGTGATAAGTGTAAATAACTATATATATATATATATATATATATATATATATATATATATATATATATATATATTTCAAATCGAGCAAACGAAAATTTAATTTGTTATTAGCAAAAATAGCTTTCGGGATTTCCCCTTCTTCAGGTTGACTTTCTTAAACGATTCAACATGATACGAAATGAAATATCTGAGACTTCGATCGTTATCACTCTCGATATAGAGTCTCTGTATACGTCAATCAATGAAGAGAACGGAGTAGAAGGGGTAATTAAACAACTGGAGAAATACAACAACGAATCCACCAATATACAGAATGCTCCGAGAAATGCTGTCAACCGTACTTCGGTCAAACATATTTGAGTTTCAAGGTGATATATACAAGCAGATGGAAGGCACTGCAATGGGTAGCCCTGTTGCTCCAGCATATGCAGGTCTATACGTCGCGAGCATTGAAGAAGCCTTCTTTTCCACACAAGAATTCAAACCGTCGACGTGGATGAGATATGTCGATGACATATTTTTGATTTGGAAACATGGCAGAACGAAGTTGGACATGTTTATCGAGGCTCTCAACGGATTCAGTGAATTAAAGTTCACTATGACTGAACCAAATAACGGACGGGTCGCATTTCTCGATGTGGATATGTATGTCGACACTCATGGACTATGGCAGACGACTATGCACACGAAATTCGAAGGTACGAGATCTCTTATACACGCCAGCAGTGCTCACGCTCCTAAAGTAAAGCGACTCATAATTCGGAACGAGATGATCCGAGCAAAGAAAATATGCTCTACTAATAGTGAATTTCTACGAAACTCATCAAATATGCGTAAAGAGTTTATGGAAAGGGGGGACTCGGGTAGACTAGTCGAGATGCAGTACCGAGAAGTTTCAGCGATGCAAGGTTACGATCTTTTAAATATTCGCGAAAGAACACAGTAGAATGACAACATATTCAATTGTGCTGTCACCTTCCATCAAGCAATAATACGCATTCAGAAGGATATCAACAGTGCTGTCAATAATTTGCCAGCTGACCAACAACAGATCATCCTTAGACCACGCATCGGATTCAAAGGGGGGCTATCAATTCACAATATTGTCGCTCCAACTCGGAAAACAAACAGAATAACAGGCAACATCAGTAGAGCATGTGGTCGATCACGCTGCAAATGTTGTAGCCAAATGACAAGCACAACCACATTTAAAAGCTCAATCACAAACTCGATGTATAGAGTAAAAGGTGAATTAACATGCCAGACAAAAGGCGCAGTGTATATACACGAGTGTGTATGCTGTCCCGCCCAGTATGTAGGTCAAACAGGATCATCGTTCAACATCAGGGCCAACAACCGAAGGCCGACTTAACAGCTGTACGCTTAAATAACAACGGTGCTGTCAGCCATATTATAGAAAATCCAAATCACAATATGGTCACAACATTAATCACAGCCGTTAGTGACAACTACAACCACAGATTTGTATAAAGCGTACTAAAATCGTACGTATTTATATTTTAAAAATTTATTCCTTTTGTCTGTTCTAAAAATTCTTTTGTAGAATTAATACTAAAATAGTGTTTTATACTAGTATTAATTTCGACTATCCTACAATATTTTTTGAAGTGTGCTTTAATTACTTTAAGTATTATAGTTATTGTAACATATATATGTATATCAATATTGATTTATTTGATATATTACTATTTATTAAATAATCAAAATATGTTATTTTATTTGCTCTTTACAGATATAATATGGTAAATCGCCCCTAAATTGATTTATCTAATGATTTTGATCTTATTTTCCAACCAAAAAATTGCAGTAACATACAAATATGATGCTAATATCACACAAATATTCTATTGTTATAACGATATATCCCGTTGTTACAATGTGATATCCCATTGTGATTAAATTAGTATCTGAGTTACTTAGTGATATTGAGCTTGCAAAACACCAAACTGTTGATGATTGTTCTATTTTACTAAATGAAAATGATTTATTATAATTGTGTCTATAATTCCAAGTTAATTGTTTTCTGTTGTTCTTTTTATTTTCACAAGTTTAATTACTAAGGTTATTTTGTACAAATATGAAAATTGCAAAATTTTGGATAATAAGGAACTTTACAATTTTAATTTTAATTTAATTTACCAAACTTTAAAATATAAATGTTTATATCGCATTGGAATATATAGATGATCGCTAATATTCGTAAAAATGTGGAATAGGGTGTTGAATAGTCTTCGTTTCAGAAGTAACTGGATTACATGCACATTTTCTAGCCTATGGCTAATTCACGATAATCAGAACTTTAGCGAGCCTGCAGAATCTACAAAGAACAAGGAATTTCCTGACGTTTCTACAGATGAAAATGTCCATCCATACAGCACTAGCTCAAGGAAATATCCCAATCACAGTCCCAGGTATTAGGAATATAAGTATTAAATGTTTTTAATTGTTTTAAAAATTTTCAATTTACAGCTAAGGTATAAGCTTTAATTAAATAAAAGTATTTTTTTGTATTTAACATTGCTTTAGCCAACTTAATACGTCGTTCAAAGGGATTATTTAATTCTGTTGTGACTTTTAGTTTTTATTGATGACCATTACAAATTAGCGTTTGTATAATAAATGTAATTATAAAATATTTATCACGTGAATAAACTTTTAGGGAAAGTTTAATTTACAACACCGTTGCTAAATAAATAAGATAGGCAACAAAATATATTACGCGCCACTTAGAATTTTATACATATTCAATTTTACTTTTATGTGAGTTTTACAGCACCTAAAATAATGTACATTTAACATTTCATATTTTATATTATCATTTCTCTATACAAATTGTGTTAAATCACCGCCCGATGATTTCATGCCAGAGTAAAACTTTTTATTAAATTTACATTAAGTTTTTATTAAATTTTCTGCAATTTATTGTACTTCAAATTTTATGATTTTAATTTACGGATTTTGTAGATACATACTGATGCTTACTTTAAAAAATATATATGGAGGTTTTACTACAAATGCATTAATTTACATATTTGTTCCGACAATAGAAATAATCATAATTAGAAACCACCTTCTATCCATAATTGCAAATTGTAGATTTGGATATTATAACCCAGGTTTAGTCCAGGGTAATTGCTTATTAAACTTTAAGAATTAGAACATCTAACTGTATATTGAAAATTGCTAATTCTGACTTTACAACCTACATAGCCGAGGGTCATTGCTTATTAAACTTTACGAATTAGAACATCTAATTGTAGATTGAAAATTGCAGATTCTGACTTTACAACTGGGATATCTACTGTAATGTTTATTCCATTTTAACTTAATAATTATTGGAGCTGGATCAAATAAAGAAGGAAAATTTTATTTAACTTTAACTTTATTATTTAACTTTATTTAGCTTTTTTAACTTTAAAAATTAGAGTATCTAACTGTTGATTGCAAGTAATAGATTATTAATTTCCTAAATTATGAAATAATTTCGATTAATTATGATTAATTGTTAATTTTTTAGTTTGTATTTAGAAGTGTTGATGATGAAATGCTGGATGAATCTCATCATTCAAATGTATCATGCGTGCTGTTAGCGGAAGGATGGTCATCTGTTGTAGATAAAGATGGTTTACAGTTGTATCAGCGTCCATTTAAAAACACGGAGAAATATGAATACAAAGGTATGTTTTTTTGATTTTTTAGATATTTTTTAATTTCAAATAAAAATGTTTAATTTTTAATTTAAACATTAATTTTTAAATTTTTGTTTCCGTATTGTTACTTTGGAATATTTTGGATGCACTGTTTAGTATTTGGTCACCTTGATGACGTGAGTTCCTATCAATTTTTTCGTGTTCAAATGGATTTACAGTATAGAAAGCAGTGGGATTCCAATGTTCAAGATCTACACGTAATTGGAAAAAATAGTACTAGTGATATCATCGTTTGGCTCCATAAATTTCCTGTAAGTGTTTAATTTTCTTAGAATACTGCTTATGAAAATTAATTATTTAATTTATTCGCAAGAATGAATTTGTGCTCGTGAATTAACCCAGGTTTAGCCCAGGGTAATTGCTTATTAAACTTTAAGAATTAGAACATCTAACTGTAGTTTGAATTTTTTTACAGATTTAGATAAATCAATTTGAGAGCGATTTACCTTATTATATCTGTAATAATAAATAAATAACTCTGTAATTCAATTATTAATTTAATAATTAAATTTAATTATTGTAATTAAATTTAATTATTAAATTTAATTAATGTAATTTAATTATTAATTTAATTATTTAATTAATAATAATTAAATAACTCTGTAATTTAATATAAGTTTGTTAATAAATTTAATAAATTTATTAATTTGTAGTTTATTAATATAACTTATATTATGTTATAATATAAGTTATTATATAAGTTATACATTCGCTGCGAATGTATAAACGGTAAAATGTATAAACAGTAAACGGTAAAATTAATCCATAAATGAAATGTGAAAATCAAATTTATTATATTTTAATGATTAATTTTTTTTCATTATTTGTAATTATTTTACAAAAAAATAAATTAATAAAAAAAATGAATCGAATGTAAAAACCCATCGAATGTGAGTTTCAATATCATATTTTAGTGTAAAATAAAAAAGTATAAAATAAAAATTACAAAAGTATTAAAATAATTTTATCATAATTATTATATCTAGCTAGATTTGTTGCAAATTAATTGTTAACTCATCAATATATTTTTAAAAATTATGTTAAATTATTTTAAATTTAACAATTTAAACATTTAAAAATTTAAAATTTTCAAATTTTTTGTACAAATTCGAATTTTCTTGTCCTGGTGATGATATCAAGTTCTAATTAAAAATAAAAGTTATTTCACTCTCTAAATATTAATTTATAATAATTATTATAAATTATTAATCAAAAATATTAATAATCAAAAATTATTTCGTGAACGATCTATTTTCCTAACACGTAACATAAGGAATCTATACAAAAACCAAATTGCTACGCGTTGTTAATCGGATTTGTAAATGTTTTGGATTAATTATTTATTTCTAATGCGAATGTCGAATTATTTTTTTATTTTTTTATTTAATTAATAATTTAGTAATTTATTAGTCAATTTGATTTAATTCATCTTATTTAACAATTCATTTCGTATTCAACATTCATCTGATTTATGTCTTTAAATTATTAATTTTTATGATCTCATTGTTTGTTTAATTCTTCCGTGGATATATTTGATTATTTGATTTATTAGTAAATCCGTTGAATTTCTGAGTTTAAAAATAAAAAAAGCAATATAGTAACCTCCTTAATACAATGGCTTACTATAACCCCTTAGGGGAAATTTTAAACACCCTATCATGTAACTTCTTAAATATAACCTTATTGTATTTTCTTAAATATTATTAATATTTAAGAAATATTAATATTATAATATTATAAATATACTTATTATATTATTAATATAATAAGGTTATATATAAACTTATTATAATAACATATATTAATAAGAGTTTAATATAGTAACCTCCTTAATACAATGGCTTACTATAACCCCTTAAGGGATATTTTAAACACCCTAAATGGGTAAAAGTTAATCCCTGAAGAAAATTTAAAGCGATAAAGGGGATCAAAGCGGTTAAACACGCTTTACATGAATGGGTAAATCGTAGACATTATACAAAAAGGAAATTTATTTTTCCTATTTTGTTATAACATCTCGTTTAAGGTGTTCGCGCGTGGTAGCGAACTACCACACGCGAGCAAAACGATCACGTATGTGATTCAGCCACCTTTCTCATTCGCTGACGAACACTATTAAATCCTCGTGTACTCACTAGTATAATCTGTATTCACCATTCATCTGATTTATGTCTTTAAATAATTAATTTTTATGATCTCATTGTTTGTTTAATTCTTCCGTGGATATATTTGATTATTTGATTTATTAGTAAATCCGTTGAATTTCTGAGTTTAAAAATAAAAAAGCAATTAAGTATTTTTTAAAAGTGTTAATTTTTAAAAAATATTGTTAATTTTTGATTTTGTTAAAATATTGTTAATTGTTAATTTTTTATGCATTAATTTTAGCAACAATTTAGAAAATGATTGCAGCTTTAATTATGATTAACTGCGGTTTCCTCAAACGTATCATTTTAATCTTTGTGATTATTAAGTTTTAAAAAGTTTATTTTCTTTTTCAAGACAGCAGTTAAATTATAAGTAAATTTTACAGTAAGCCTTCGTTATTTAAATAGTCAATTTGTTCATAAAACACATATCATGTTACTAACTGTTTAGTAACTTATTGCAAATTTGTAAATAATAATTTCCTTTTTATTTAATTCTACCATATTAATGAATTTCAATTGCATCCTGAAGTAAATATTATAGTCACAATCGAAGTGTCAAGTTATTTTCGATGTTTGCAACTAAGTATTTATGATTTAAAATGTTTAAACAAAATTGGAATAATCTGTTTAGTTTATTTTTTTAATTTAAAAAAATAAGTATTTTAAAAAAATTTCTAAATTACCTGTTTAGTTTATTTAATTGATTACAAAATTGTAATTATCTTGTTTAAACGTTTCCTGTTTTGATAAATTTAGTACCCAATGTCTCCGAGAATGTATTTATACGCAAGAAAGTATATTATAGATAAAGAGAAAAACAAAGTAACTATCGAGGCTAAATCCATAACTCCAAGCGAGCTTAGTCCTACTGAACTACGAAGATTTAATGAAATACGAAATCGTAATCTGGATGCGGTTTTTGTTGATGTATATTCTAGTCAAATGATAATCAAATCCGATAACAGTATGCGTGACGTGAGTGCTCACTTTGCATTAAAAACGTTTACTTAACATTAAGAAGAGGTTTTATTAAAATGTCACCCCACTACTTTAATTGAAATTAATAATTTGACGATCACGCTTTACTCAATTAATTAACTCAATAGTATTATATTTTCATGTCTAAAGCATCCAAATCTATTGTTTTCCTCGTGACCTATAACTAAATTACTATTGAAAAATAACTATTGTCGAATTTGTGTAACTGGTAGCGATGCTAAAAGGAAATTTATTTTCCTTTTTTGTTTAGCTATCTCGTTCAAGGAAGCTTGCACTTTGTAGCGAACTACCACCTGCGAGCAAAACGAGCACTTATGTGTTCGTTTTCTGTCACCTTTTGCTATTCGCCGACGAATACTGATAAATCATCGTTTTTGGATTAATATATATTTTTCTGTAATTAAAGTAATTAAAACATACTTCAAAAAATATTGTAGGGTAATCGAATTGGAATCCAAAATTACATAAAATCCAATAAAACCTAGGTTCATATGTAGTGCGTTTAAATGTACATTAATACCGCTTTCTGTTTAGATGAATAAAATACTTAAAGTAATTAAAGCACACTTCAAAAAATATTGTAGGATAATCGAAATTAATATTAATATAAAACACTATTTCAGTATTAATTCTACAAAAGAATTTTTAGAACACACAAAAGGAATAAATTTTCAAAATATAAATACGTACGATTTTAGTACGCTCTATACAAATCTAGATTTAGCAGATATTAAAGATGCATTAGAAAAATTAATCGGAAAAAGATATACATGTATATGTTATAATAACTATAACGCCTATATAACAAAAATTAAACCATCAGATAAATATAAGTATATGGGTAAAATTAAATTATTAGAATCCTTAAATATTTTGATAAATCAAAATTATTTAAAAGGTAGGGGCATCAATATTTAGACAAGTAAAAGGTGTTTCAATGAGAGTTAATGTAGCCCAATTATAGCTGACTTATTTTTAAGCTTTATAGAATATGAATTTGTTCATTACTGTGTAAAAAATAAATATAAATTATATAAAGATATGAAATATATGTTTCGATACATTGATGATATATGTGTATTTAATTCTAATAATGTTTATTCAATAAGCGAACAAATTTATCAAAATTATTTAAAGGTAGGGACATTTATATTTAGACAAATAAAAGGTATGATTACCTTCCAATGGGAGGTAATAGTAGCACAATTATAGCTGACTTATTTTAAAGCTTTATAGAATATGAATTTGTTCATAACTGTTTAAAAACTAAATCTAAATTATATGAATATATGATATCTATATTTCTATACATTGATGATATATGTGTATTTAACTCTAGCAATTTATATTCAATAAGCGAACAAATTTATCTGGGTAGTCTTATTCTTAATAAAACCAATATCAATGATAAAGAAAGTATATCTCTTGATATGAACATTAAATTAAGATTAACTAAAACTGCTTTTAATTTATATCGTAAAGATGACATTTAAATTTACAACAAACATATTTTTGCATGAACTTTCATGCATACCATATAATATAAAATATAATACATTAAATAATAAAATTTTAAGAATTGCAACAATATGTAATGATATTGGCTTTCTTCAAAAAGCCAATATTGGAAAAATTAAGTTAAAATAGAAACTTTAATTAAGATGAACATCATTTCGTCACAATTTTGATGTCATCATTGCAAAATGCAGATTTTCCACATTGTGATTTTTTCTATGATTTTTCAGGTCTGTGCTTAAAGATCATTTAAGATAATTGAATGAGCATTTAAATTATTTAAAATATAAATATTTAATATCAATTTGTCAGTTTCGTTGCCGGATATAAACTAAGTTTAATTCGATTTTGGATTTTTATTAGTAAAATATACGTGCATCTATTGTTGATGTCATTAAATTAGTCTGTTATCTGCAGTCTTTATTTAATATTGCTTAGTTTTCGATCTTCGCAATTTTCATAGATCAATATAAACTAAGTTATATTAATATAAACTAAGTTATGAATTTGTTCATAACTGTGTAAAAACTAAATCTAAACAATATAAATATATGAAATATATGTTTCGATACATTGATGATATATGTGTATTTAATTCTAATAATTTTTATTCAATTAGTGAGCACATTTATCCAGAAAGCCTTATTCTTAATAAAACCAATATTGATGATAAAGAAAGTATATATCTAGATATGAGCATTAAATTAACATCAATACAAACTACTATTAATTTATATCGTAAAGATGACATATTTATATTTACAAGAAACATATTTTTGCATGAGCATTCATGCATACCTTATAATATAAAATATAATACATTAAATAATGAAATTTTAAGAATTTCAACAATATGTAATGATATTGGCTTCCTTCAAAATCATTTAAATAATTTAATGGATACATATTTTAAACTAGGTTACTATAAAAATAACATCAAGCAGAAAATAGTAAAATATATAAACCAGAGGAAATACATAATTAACATGTGCTTGGCCCTGATGCTATGCTGGGTCGTCGAATAGGGGCCGAAACTTGTAGCAGTTTATCCTGATGACCTCTAATCCTTATTCTTTCACATTCTCTGAAATTTTTAAATTTTATGATTATATTAAATACGTTAACTCAGTTAGCTGATTTAATTGATTTATTGAAATAGGAGTCAAAGTTTTATTAAGTAAAAATTACTTTTAATTTACATCGTCTGTTATTTATTAGTCAATTTATAAAAACGACTTTTATTTTAAATTTCAATTTTTTATTTTAACTGGATATAAGTTATAAAAATCTTATATAACAATTATTTATAATTTAATATTTAAATTTTGATTTAGAATTTTTCTTTTATAATTATATTAACTACGTAGACTCAGTTAGCTGATTTGATTCATTAATCTGTATTCACTATTCATCTGACTTGTGTCTTTAAATTATCAATTTTAATGTTCTCATTGTTTGTTTAATTCTTCCGTGGATATGTTTAATTTTGTTTGATTTAAGTGTCTGTCTATTGAATTTTTATATGCGATTTTTTTAATTTATTTTTATTGATTTTCCTGTAAATCTTAGCGATACGATAGTAGGAATTATGTTAGATGAAATTACGTTTCATAAAGATACGATTTATTATTGTATTTTTTACCATAAAATGATAATAATTAAGAAAGTTGCTAAATTTATCTAATTGGAGCGTCGCATTTTAAAATACACATTTTAATTATTCTTTAAAATATGCATTTTTAATTACATGAACTGAAGGATAAAACTGAAGTTTCTAATTTTTTTTAATTTATTTAGCATTAGTTTGTAGTTTAAGGATTTCCGTGGATATCTTTATGGAAATATAAAAATAAAAATCTTTAAAATACTAAAATGTAAAGATTTGTAAGCAACAACGATACATTGTTGCTCACAACAATGATACATTGTTGTGAGCAATAACGATACATGCTTCTAAATAATTATTTGGAAACTTCTTGTATTGTAATTCAAATGCATTTTTTTCTTGAAAATTTTTTCGCATCAGGTAAATCGAGAATTTTACTCTATTTATTTTCAATAAATAATTTTAATTTTTTATAAATTTACGAAATAATTTTCCAATATTTTCTCTATAGAAAATATAGACGATCAAATCGTATTTTAAGAGAACTAATTGTTCAAATTAGTTAAAATTTTAATTTATTAAAGATAATTTTAAATTAACAATATGTTTGTTTAGTATTTTACTAAATAATTTATATTTTGCAAATAAGCATTTATCTCATTTATAGCCTGGATTTAAATACATTCTTAATTATTACGACGATCCGAAAGTTTCTGTTTTTATGTTCGCAAATGATTGGTTATCTAAAAGCTGTAAGTTATCTAATTTCAAATAAATGGTTTTAAAGTAATTTTAAATTATATTTTCCTATTGATATCTTTGATGAATACACTATTTATAAATATTGTAATAATTAAATTTTTTATTGAATAGGAGTATACATGTTGAGATACGTTTACTTATTGTCATATGTCGTAGTTATATGCAATTGACTGACTATACCTGCACAACAATGATATTCTAATGTTGTGAGATTATTGTAGTACCACTTCTACGCTACAAAATATTGTTAGCAATTTGATACTGCAGTACTTTTAAAATCAAGTGAAATGTGTATCCAATCTGTCGAAGTGGTACTTAGCTTGATACTGGTACTTACTAAATGTAATTAGCTTCTAATTACATTTTTAATTACATGTTTTCGTTACATTTTTAACATTTTAATTACTCGAAGATCGAATAATTAATTTGTTTTTGAATTTGCTTCTCATTACATTTTTAATTACATGTTTTCGTTACATTTTTAACATTTTAATTAAATGTTTTGATCAAAATTAGTCAAGATCGTTATTACCTAATTATTATTTCACTGTAAATTATTTAAATAATACTTTTAATCACGTACCAAAGAGATCATACTCCTACCAAGGAGTACATCATACACATATTCGTTTTTTTGCAGTCTGCTAGTCTTTATTTGCATCCAGCAGGGGAAGATTTGGCACTGATGAGTCATTGTGATGATGAAACGGTATCAAATACTGTTATCGTCGTTCTTTCGCGTCTGGCTACAAAAATTGTTAAAATTAAATTAATATTTAATCTTCCGGGTTGTAACCATAAAAATTAAAATAAGCAATATGCTAAAATGTCGTGTTTGCCCTTATCTTATGTAGTGGAACGAAACGCGCCTTAAAAGCTTATTATTTAGACGTTGTATATTACATTTTGCCATAACATATCACTTGTCGTTATACAACCTTCTACTATAAGGTTATTACCCTTTCATGTAACTTCTTAAATATAACCTTATTGTATTTTCTTAAATATTATTAATATTTAAGAAATATTAATATTATAATATTATAAATATACTTATTATATTATTAATATAATAAGGTTATATATAAACTTATTATAATAACATATATTAATAAGAGTTTAATATAGTAACCTCCTTAATACAATGGCTTACTATAACCCCTTAAGGGATATTTTAAACACCCTAAATGGGTAAAAGTTAATCCCTGAAGAAAATTTAAAGCGATAAAGGGGATCAAAGCGGTTAAACACGCTTTACATGAATGGGTAAATCGTAGACATTATACAAAAAGGAAATTTATTTTTCCTATTTTGTTATAACATCTCGTTTAAGGTGTTCGCGCGTGGTAGCGAACTACCACACGCGAGCAAAACGATCACGTATGTGATTCAGCCACCTTTCTCATTCGCTGACGAACACTATTAAATCCTCGTGTACTCACTAGTATAATCTGTATTCACCATTCATCTGATTTATGTCTTTAAATAATTAATTTTTATGATCTCATTGTTTGTTTAATTCTTCCGTGGATATATTTGATTTATGAGTCAGTTCATTGAATTGTGTAAGAATGATGAAGCAGTGCCTTTTTATCAAAGAACCACGGCTTTATTATACTCGATGGATTAGGATTAAATATATTGTGTATTTTTTAACTTTGAGATCTTAAAGGACAAATGTCATGCTCTTTCACTTACTCCTCGACTAATCACTGTTGCATCTTTATACATACTAGTTCTTCATTATCGAAGCCTTCAACAAAGACGAAATAAAACTTTGTCTGTGGTATAAATGCTTAAGTATGAATGCTTTCCATATTGTAGTGGTATCGATGCTATCACACGTCATTCAGTTTACACATATTCAGAATTCATCGATGTAATGCGGTCGTTTAGTTCACACATATTCAGAACTGTAATGTTTTGCATTACATGTTTTGCAATATAATGCTTTCAGAACTGCAGCGTTCGTCCCTGATGACTATCGGTGGTCTATACTGTTAGCAAATATATACCATATTTGCTTGAATATTGGTGCGTTTCTTTCCAATACATGTATTATTTTCAGTGATCCCGTTTGGCTCTAAACTTAGCCGTTATCAATAAAGTTGGAAAATACAAACTCTATTCTACGATGAAGTCTTCGATTGTACTTCAATCGAAGTACAATCGAATGCTTTATTCTATAAAATTATAAATATTATTTTATAAAATTTAAATTTTATAAATTCATTATAAATTATATTATTATGAAATACGATGAATTGTAAACTTCAAATTTATTTTAACTTTTTTAAGCTTAATAAAAATTCTTAAATTTCTTAAAAATTTTTCTTTTAAGAAAAATTTAATAAATTTCAATAATTGTTTTTCTAAAAATGTAATATATAATAATATGTAAATTATTATATACATTATATATTATATATAACGTATATATTGCAATATATAAATCATTATATTTTTAACTATTTAAAATGTTGATATTTAAGCGTTTGTGAACAAAACAGCTTTAAAGTGCAGCGTAAAATTAAATAATTAAACATTCATATATATTTAACTTCTAGTTTGTTTGGTGATCATAGTTGATTTCGATGTAAAATATAGTATCTCATTTTATTAGTCAAGTTAATGTTATTTTTATGGCCAGCTTTCATGGATTATTTCTAAATGCATAATTAATGATATCATATAAATATTAAATATTATCAATTATAGCTGACTTGTTTTTAAGCTTTATAGAATATGAATTTGTTCATAACTGTGTAAAAACTAAATCTAAACTATATAAATATATGAAATATATGTTTCGATACATTGATGATATATGTGTATTTAATTCTAATAATGTTTATTCAATAAGCGAACAAACTTATCCAGAAAGCCTTATTCTTAACAAAGCCAATATTAATTATAAAAAAGTATATATATGAACATTAAATTAACATCAATTAAAACTACTTTTAAAATTCTAGAATATAACTACGTACGATTTTAGTACGCTTTATACAAATCTAGATTTAGCAGATATTAAAGAAGCGTTAGTAAAATTAATTAATCTTATATTCGGAAAAAGATATACATATATATGTTATAATAATTATAACGCCTATCTAACAAAAATTAAATCATCAAATAAATATAAATATATGGATAAAATTGAATTTATAGAATCCTTAAATATTTTGATAAATCAAAATTATTTAAAAGTAGGGACATCTATATTTAGACAAGTAAAAGGTGTTCCAATGGGTGGTAACAGTAGCCCAATTATAGCTGACTTGTTTTTAAGCTTTATAGAATATGAATTTGTTCATAACTGTGTAAAAACTAAATCTAAACAATATAAATATATGAAATATATGTTTCGATACATTGATGATATATGTGTATTTAATTCTAATAATTTTTATTCAATTAGTGAGCACATTTATCCAGAAAGCCTTATTCTTAACAAAACCAATATTGATGATAAAGAAGGTGTATATCTAGATATGAACATTAAATTAATATTAACTAAAACTACTATTAATTTATATCGTAAAGATGACATATTTAAATTTACAAGAAACATATTTTTGCATGAGCATTCATGCATACCATATAATATAAAATATAATACATTAAATAATGAAATTTTAAGAATTGCAACAATATGTAATGATATTGGCTTTCTTCAAAATCATTTAAATAATTTAATAGATACATATTTTAAACTAGGTTACTATAAAAATACCATCAAACAGAAAATAGTAAAATATATAAATCAACACAATAATATAAAGAATAAATTTAAACTCTTAAGTGGCAAATTTTTATGGATGGATAATAAATAATATACTTTGCATTAGAATAAGATACTAGATAGTTATTTCAGAGGAAATACATCATTAGCATGTATTTGGCCCCGCTGCTATGTTGGGTAGAGGAGTTAGGGGCCGAAACCTGATAGCATAGCAGTTCCTCCTGATGACCTCTAATTCTTATTCTGATACAACGTCTGTTATTTATTAGTCAATTCATAAAAATGACGTTTATTTTAAATTTCATTTTTTTAACTTGATTTAAATTATAAAAAATCTAAAAACAATTATTAATTTTATTATTTAATTATTAAATTTTGATTTAGCATTATTATGTTTTGTTTATTTTGTAATTATATTAAATACGTAGACTCAGTTAGCTGATTTAATTTTTAAAATATTAATATGTTAAATATTATGTAAATAAAATATTTTTGTAATTAAAATATTTTTTCAAATTAATTGACTGATTTAAGCGAATACTATTCATTATCCCTCAAGTGAATAAATGCATTTTGGACAATTAAAAAATAAATATTGTAGTTAAATTAAACTACAATAATTAAATCAACAATTAAACTACTAATTGTAGTTTGAAAATATTTTGGTAAATATCGTAAATATAATATTGTATTATAAAAAAATTAAAAGCGTTCTAGAATACGCAAGTGATATATATATATATATATATATATATATATATATATATATATATCCTTTAAATACTTATTATTGAATAAATTTACTCTATGCACACAAAGAATATTTCCTATTCATTCGTAAAAATTGATAAAATGTCCGCTCAAAGGTATTTATATTAAAACTCATTTTACAAAATCGGGTAAATTAAACAATTAATACTTTAAATATCATCGTCGCTTAATTTATTACTAAAAATAAAGTAAAATATATTGGAAGATTATTGTATGATAAGTTACGTCAATTTATGGACTTATTGTAAATCGCTTGTTTAAAGTTTGCATTAATTTTTTATCTGTGCTTTGAATTGTAGGTTTGCTGGAGTTTGTAAAACAAATGCGATTGGCAGCACTCAAAATCGCTAACGAAAAATCTGATTAATTCTATTTTGACAATAAATTTTGTTTTATTTGTTCAGTATTTTGTTAAATAATAATTAAAAATGTTATTCCACTTTTATTCTGAGATGTCATATGAATGTGATGATTTAAGCGAACTTTGTTCATTTGCCAAAAGAGAATCCGCGGTGGTAAACAGAATCCTATATAAATGCTGGAATGCTCACAGACGATGGAAAACATGTCAGCTTGTCAAACGTATACAAAGTAAAACCGCAAATCTTACCGATATGGATCAGGATCAATTATCACATTGGTGCACGCTTTTAGAATCGCGTAGTGAGACTGCGTCTTTTCAATGTATGTACTTTGTCCAGACTAATAAATGCGCTTCAACATTTCTTATGCTAGCAGCGTCCTTGGCACGTTTGAACCTTACTTACAAAGCAATTCTTAATTGTCTCGTGGACATTAACTCAAACAATCAAGCTAATCAAACTGAAAAGCAATCAGTTGATGAAGACATTGGTGAAGTCATTTTAACGAATGAGAAACGTGACGATGTGGAAGATCATTGCTTCACAGCCGATACTTGTGTTAAAACAGATGTTCGGAAGGCAAGACGACTCATTATAAAGCTGCTGAAGTCAATTGACAGTAAGACACGTGCATGGAAAGTTCATCGCATTATACGGAATCGATTGCGAAAACATACGTACGAATATACAAAAGCCTTATTGAAATGTTCGAAATATGCATCGAAATATCTTA
The DNA here is from genome assembly GCA_012934845.2 of Pomphorhynchus laevis. Classification (NCBI taxonomy): domain Eukaryota; kingdom Metazoa; phylum Acanthocephala; class Palaeacanthocephala; order Echinorhynchida; family Pomphorhynchidae; genus Pomphorhynchus; species Pomphorhynchus laevis. The sequence goes on along the minus strand of WNNJ02001339.1, from coordinate 69,578 downwards.
GTCCTTACGGTTTGGAGTGGTCATTACCCAAATAATTATTTCAGATATTTTAGCTTACAACTTGTGCATTACTAAATTCGCAAACACTTTTGGGTGATGTTTTGATATTTTCCTCAAAACCAGATTTTTTATTGACTTTTTTGACGGCATAAAATGTTTTACAAAATATACACAAAGATCGTTGGTCTGCTCCACTGTTATCCCTGTTTCCTACTAATTTAACGGTTTCTTTAAAGAGAAAATAAATGACATCATGAGCCTGATAATATAGTAGTTCTTTATACAAATGTTATCTTTAAGATTCAAATTGTACCTCTAAATATCCAAGCATATTTTTAAACCGTCAATTTTATTACTTATACCTTCTTAATACAAGGTCTTTCAAGTTCGAGTTTCTTTTAAAAAATGTATTGTTCTGACAACTATCACTATTTCAAAAAACTTGTTTTCCAGATATCAAGTAGAAGGTTCACGATTTACTGAAATGGATTGTATTTCGCTTGAGAACCGTATAAACATAATAAAAATCCACTACGAAAATGATGGAGAAGTAAAAACAACATTTCGCAAAATTGTCCACATTTTTGGTCGATATAATCGTCCTATAAAGCCAAGAATAAGGAAGTTGGTCGAAAATTTTGAGTCGACTGGATCGATACAAGACAGAAGTACATCAGAGCATAATCGTCCGATGCGTTTAGCTAAAAATATCGCCGCTGTTCGCGAAAGTATCAAAGAAGATAAAAATTTATCGATATTAACAGCAATTGGGCCTATCTGCAACCACCACATGGAGAATTTTGCGTCAGGATTTAGTTCTCAAGCCTTACAAAATTCAGCTGGTGCAAGAGTTGAATCCGAACGACCATCAGCAACGTCGACAATTCTCTGATTTTGTTCACAACAACCTCATGATTTTGCTGAAAAAATCATCTTTACAGATGAAGCCCATTTTCATTTGAATGGCTATGTAAACAAACATAATTGCCAGATTTGGGCACTGGAAAATCGACGGCAGTATGTAGAGAAGCCACTACACTCCTCTCGTGTAACTGTTTGGTGCGCATGTGGTATGGTGGAGTCATTAGACCGTTTTGCTTTGAGAATGCATATGGAAATGTGCTTACCGCCAACGGACTGCGATATCGGGAAATGCTCACAATTTTCTTTTACCCTATTGTTGATGACATGGATATGGAGGATATGTGGTTTCAAGAAGACGGTGCGACATGCCATACAGCCAATGAAACAATAAAGCTATTGGAATAGAAATTCAAGGGAAGAATACTCTTCCGAAATGCAGACGCAAAGTGCCCCCCCCCCAAGATCTGCGGATTTAACACCTTTGGATTATTTTATGTGGATCCATCTTAAAGACAGGGCTTGTGCTAACAAATCAGAATCAATTGAAGCAATAAAAGACAACATTCGGCGCGAAATTAAGAAGATAGAACCACAAATATGCCGAAATGTAATTGAGAATTTCGGCAAAAGGATTGACGTCTGTAAGCGTTCCCGCGGTGGGCATTTACACGATATCGTTTATCATTCTTAAATTGTAGAATGTGTACTATACATCGACAAAAAATATGTGATTTTTCTTCCACCATGTGTGTTTAATTCCAACTTTAAAAATAAACTCGAACTTGAAAGACCCTGTATATACAATTTCCCATAGTTCCGATATTCCTTTCTCGCGCATTAAATGTATATTGATTTCTCAATTCAAATTTCTTTAAGTACCAGTCCAGTATCTTAATTTTGTAATCAGTCATTTTATATCCCAAATGGTTTTTGTTAATCGAGACAGATTTCAAATTTAAAATTTTAATTTATAATCTGTGTGCAAGTAAATAAATGTGTGTTCTGCAGTATCAATTTATGGGATGATTATCCACTTGATTTGAATTCGACAAATTTTAAGTTTACGAATGCTGGTGAGTATTGGCTGGAACTACAAAACATGACAAACTTTAAAATGCGGCAAAAATGATCTCAATGCTATATTTCCAAGAATATCGTGATGTAAAGAGCTTTAAATGTTTCGTTGATGTAGGAGTTTGTTGCCTAACTCTACACATGAAAATGTTAAAGTTATCAACTGATGTCTATACAATACTAATTGCGATGAAAGCTCACATACGTTTGGTGGCTCAACCCTATTTTGTAGAATCTTTGAATTTTCATTTCTGATACTTTTTGAGGTCAAAACGTTGATCGGAACGTAAAAAATTCGGATTTTGATGTGAATTAAGTAATATTTGGATAACACACAGTAGCTAGGTATATTGGTAGGGTGACGAATACATTGAACATTCGTAATGGCTTTCGAACATGTAGTAACTGCTTTATCGGATAACAACTCTATTTCTTTATTATGTACGATTATCGGTATATATTATGGAATACGCGGTTGAGGAGGTTGTACTAAATTGCTGAGTTATCAGGGCCCAGACCATACATTATGTTACTATAAACAGACAGAATGTAGTCGTATTGTTAGTATTATATACGAAACGCCATATCTGCAGGTAATAGTGATAAGTTATAATTAAATATATAGCTAACTTTAAAGATATTATCTGGACAATAAAATATTTTCTTTAGGTTTTCTTGTCTTGCTTGTGCACTAAGAGATTCTATACAACCGGTTATATTATAATTGTTATCAGATTGTTATTTGTTTCATGGACGGAATGAGAACGCTATATCGGAAGATGGTTAGACACCTAAAATAAGACAGAGACAGTAGAAAGTGATTCGAAAATCCAGGATAATACAATAATGTTATATTATAATATATTTATATTATTATATTGTAATATTATAATGCACATGTCAAATAAAAAGCGCTATAATATAAAGTTCTTAATTATAATGTTACGTTAAAGATTATAATTTTATATTGGATAATTAATATTATATAATAATTATGTTACAATTATGTTATATTATAATATATTTACGTTATAAGAAGAAAAGGTTTTTTAAGTGGCAAATGTGACTATCAGTCACTTACAAGTCCACTAAAATGACAAAAAAATATAAATTAGGATTCTGTAGAAATGTAAATAAAATTTTTTAAATTGTACATATGAAGATGATGCAGTAACATTTGAGGGAAGATTGTTCCACAGTTTAGGCCCTGCAATCGAATATGATCGATGCGCGGTGAGAGAAAAATGACGTGAAACGTATAATCTTGATCTTGTAGAGTGACTGCGAAACGAAATAGAAGTTGTGGATTTACTGGATAATGTAGGTAAGATGAGCTGTGAAGGGGCGTTGACATTTATGATATTTCACATAAAGCATGCTAGTTTAAACCTTATGCGGTTCGTTATGTCTAGCCAATACAGCGAATTAGAATAACGCGATATGTGATCGAATTCCCTTAAGTGAAAAATAACTCTAACGGCCGAATTTAAAATACTTTGCAAAGATTTGAGCGATGATTTTGGATAATTAATAAGAAGACTGACAGAATCATCAAGTTTGGAAATCAGAAGAGAATTCACTAATTTCACCGTAGTGAGTATCGAGATGATGTCTTACTTGCCTAATGTCCCTCAAGATAAGAAAACAGTATTGAGCTTTGTGTCTGATGAAAGAAAGAAATGACAAGTGGGAATCAAATGAAATTCAGAGAATAGTAATAGAAGTGAATACCGGAAAGTATAGTCAGAAATTTTGATTGAAATGTTCGGATCAGACAAAGAGTGAGGTGTTATCCACATAAGGGTAGATTTCGTCGTATTTATTACTAAACGTAATGACGTCAAATGTCTACAAAGATGATTTAGACAATAAGAAGCAATGTCTGCAAGGTCATTAACGGAAGAAGGATCACAGTCTGCATACAGCACGATGTCGTCTGCATATTGAATTAAATGAAAACCATAAGTAGAGGCTATCTATGTTAGGCCGCCAAGAAGAAGTGTGAATAGTAAAGGTCCAAAAACAGAACCTTGAGGTACGCCATGAGTGATTTGATAAGTAGATGAGGATGTAATATTATAATAATATTATAATATTACATTATAATATTATTATATAATATAATCTATAATACACATGCTAAATGAAAAGCGCTGTCATAGTTGTCTTATAATTAATTCATTAATAATGAAATATTAAAACATTTGGTATTCTAAGATTTGTTTTTATCTACATTTAAAATATTTAAATATTAATTAGAATATTAATTCATATTCTAAATTAGAATATAAATTGTACTAACAATATGCTACCCATCTGATTGTTTCATTTAGTATAATTAATCCTTTAATTAATTGTTCGTTCTAATTCATCCTTTAATTAATTAATTGTTCGTTATAATTCATCCTTTAATTAATTAATTGTTCGTTATAATTAATCCTTTAATTAATTGTCCGTTTTCACTTCAAATAAAATAATTTGACGAATAAGATAAATATAAAAGATAACTAATTGTAAGTTAAATTAGTTTATCAATTATTAGATTATTGGTAATTTAAAGTAGTGTTCAATCGATAGTGATGGATCCTCGTAAATGAGAATATCTGCAGGGCGCTCTCGCAAATTCCTGACTAGATTTGGTACCTCTCTCACTACTCTTAAGCCGGTTGATACCGCCGCTTGAAATATGATGTCTCGCACTCCGTCATGCCTAATTCCAAGATATCCGCCAAACTAGCAAGTCAGAGCATAAAATCCAAATTTGTCTGCTTGCCGTAGACAACGTCGGCATCTATAGTCCCCATTAGTGATTGGCATACCCAGCCAAAAGCGGAGCAGAACACAAAATTCGTCCAGAACCAAGTCCATCCGTGTTGTCTTTCGATTAATAATTCAAATAATTCGGAATAAAATAATTTAAATAATAAGATAGATTTAAAAGATAACTAATTGTAAGTTAAATTAGTTTATCAATTATTATATTATTGGTCATTTAAACTAGTGTTCAATAAAATTGAACACTAGCTTTTACATAAGTATGAAAAAGTACTACCAAAAACATGAGTAATTGTTTTTATTTCAATAAAATAAATAACTTGAATCTTAAATATTATAAAAATATTTATAATTAAATATAATTTTTGATCTCCAATTTTTGTAGAATTATTAATTATTGATTATTATTAATTAATCCAAGATTTATAGTAGAATCAATTGTTTCTGTAGACTTGTATAATAAAATTTTTGATAAAATATTTTACTTTCTGACCATTTGTATTTCCATCAATACAAATGGTCAGAAGATTACAGAATTATTTTTAAAATGTCTTCTACACTTAATCCGCAGATCACATCAATTTCCAATATTTCTATTTGGAAATTATCTTTCACGCACAAATGTCATATTGTAGAAAATATAATCTATCAGATTATTAGAGGTTCTAGCAAATATCTTTAACATAAATTAAATAAAATAATTAAATATTAAAATATTATTGAATTTTAAAGTTGTTTAAATGACTCTTGTGATTTTAAATATGCAATTCTTATGGATATATGACCTAAAGTTTTCCGGTCCCATATAACAAGGAAAACAAATGGATAATATTCAAATTGGAAACACGCTCGAGATACTTTGGTTTTTGCATGTAAAACAATTCCCAATCATAATAAAAGATTTAAAGGAGTGGAATTCGATTTTTATTTCAAAACCTTTACAAGTTTGGAGTGGTACTCCCGTCATCGTCAGGTACATCAGCAATATACTTTGATCTTTGTCGTTCTTCATGATATTTATATGTATTTGTGGGTGTTTGTGAGAATAAGATTGAGTTGAACATTAAAACGTCGGCAAGGGACTGCTTAACTTCCAGACAAATCTAGGCAAGAAATATCAAGACTGTGTTATAATCACATGATGTATTAGCGCGTGTGATCTCAAAATTATTTACTGGAATAATTATTTACTGGAGTTCAACATGTACTCCATTACAAACTTTATCAAAATATTGACATATAATATCACCTATTATGACGTGGCGGATAAATGCAGCTGTACCAACTTGATCTCAACCAACACGCAGTAAGAGTTTATCTCGAAATTGCTGAGGACTCGAGCAAAATGCATCAGCTTTCAATGAACGCATATAAATCCAGAACGAAGCCCTTTTATTAAGCAAACAGTAACACGTATTTTGAAATAGTCAACTTTATACTTGATTTATTCTTCGTTCTCTTATTAGACTCTTTCTTATATTAGAATTTGTTAATAAAATTAAATTCGTCAAGTGGCTGGATCATCATACTTATCCGCCACTCATTCTTTAATATTTAGCAGCCCTAATCCGCCTTTTATACAGTGAATAGATAAACGTCTCAATTCTAAATTTCACTCAATCTAGTTATTGATGTCAAAACCTTCGTCAATAAAATTTTCTCCATATTATAAAACCATTAATTCTTTACACCTACATATTTTGATAGGATGCGTCTATCTGCGTTAGAGGGAGAATACACGCATAGTAATACTCCTGAGTATAATAAATGGCAATTTCTAACCAGCCTATCTAAAAAATCCCTTACTTACTTATATTCTTAGAAACGTTTGTATAAGCATATGAATCAATGCAAAAAGGATTCAAGTAGTTATATACCTTTTTCTGTGATGTTAATCTCAATAGCGGTAATGCTAATACAGTTGATTACGCATTGAATATATTTATCACACTTACAGATTAATAGACTTACAGACTATACATCTGTGATGTCCAGATGAAATCTTGATTTGACGTATCACATATTCTATACCGATTTAACGTTCAAGGCGACTTCTTGAACGTAATCAGAAATTATCCTTAATACAACCTTGCTAATAGTGCTTCGAAAATTCCTACAAATATATAGAGAGAGAGTTTAATCGGGTGCAAGTCATCTTACACCCGATGATTTATCTAATGCGATCAGACGTGATTTCAATTTGCTTTTAAGTTGTTACTGGGTGGCTCAACAATTGAGATCTGTCGAGCTAAAAAAGCCAATGATTCTGTTAGCTGTTCGGAATCTTCACAGAATTCCACTTGCATTGATATCCACTGAAGTGAGTCAACACCAGGTGATTGAACGATACATGTCGCACGTGGTGCTTCGTAAAAAATTCTTTCTGCTTATAGCTCATCAAAGCATTCCATATAAAAAAATCGTTTACAATTACCTCTTTTTATATCAAGTATTTTTTAGTATTTACTATACTAGCTTCCCGGTAATCGAGATCAATTACTTGCATAGCCTGAACCCTGAGCAGTTTTTCCAGAATTCATTAGTTTAGAAAACGTGCTATGTCACGACTTATTGTATCTATCTAATAATGGATAGACATTGTTGTAGTGATCGAGCTTCTAACATTAGTTCATTCAGTCTCCCAGTTGATCAAAGTTTCAATCTACGGTATTGCGTGATCCGAATTTTTATTGTTTCAATAATTGGGAGCATACATTGACAAATTATGTTGTCGACATAAGTGTTAAACCGTTATCATCTGAAGCACTTAATGAACTGAGCAGTACGTTGGTAAACTTGCTATTTTCATTACATCGGGGGAATCGAAAAGGTTCGATTTCCATTCTAAATTTTATTAAACCAAATTAAATTTTATTATTTAATAAAATTAAATTATTAATTTAATATTATTCAATTATAAAATCAAATTATAATAAAATAATTTTTAAAATAGTAAATAATCTTTACATTTAATATTTTGAAAGTTAATAAATTTTAAATATTAAAATATAAATTCTATTTTTACATTAAGAATTTTTAATATAAATTCTATTAAGAGTTTTTTAAATATTAAAAGTTTTTATTGTGCAATGTGAAATCGTCATGACGGCTGTGAAACGTATAATTTAAATATTTGATAATTTATCACCTTTACGTGGTTCATCATCAGGCACATCTAGAAACAAAGGTTTGCTGTAGGGTTTTCTATCGATTAGATATTATTTTCTTGGTATTTTGAAAGAAGAACAAAGATAAAAATTAAATATAAAGTTTTATTTTCATTAAAATTTCTAGTTTTTATTTAATTTTTAAAGTATTTTTCAATACTTAATTTATAAAGTTTAAATGACTTATAGTTTCAAGTTTAAATTTATTTTAAGTTATCATCTTCCTAAAATTTTAAAAAATTTAATTTACTTTTAAATTTTGTGTTTTTATTTATCCTTAATATATCAAAGCTAAATATGCTTTAAGTGATAAAATATTTCAATATATTTAAAATTTAAATATATTTATATTTAATGAATATATATAAATGTATATTATATATATTTATATATAAACATATATTTAATATATAATATTTAAATATATTAAAAATATATTTGTTCAAATTCAAATGTGTCATTTTTATTGTCCTTATTAAAATGACTTTAATTAGTAAAATTTTCGAATAAACAATGTTCATTGAATAAACATCGAAATTCAATGCGTTTATCTGAATATAAGAATAAAAGCTTAGCTTGATTTTACAGCTCAAAGATTATATTAAATTTTTAATAGATGTTATCAATTTTTAATACAAATGCTTTTAAACGCAATCATCATTTTTTAAACATTTTTTTAGTCAGAACATTAGGATTATATATTAAATATATAATTGTATATTTTGTTATCTATTTTGTTTAGAATATTTTAATTGAGTTATTTTAAAAATTCAAATTATATTTTATTATTTCATAGATATGAATAAGTTAGGGCATCAAGATAGTGTTCAATCTACAATGACATCAACAGTGTCTTCATTCTTATTCGACAACGCTAACAACAATACATCACTTCCATCGCATGTTGTCAGCGCTGTCCGGACACTTGGAAAATCTCCGAAAAGAAAAAACCCCAGTTTGTTGGCGTTGGCACTTATGCATAGCGATGTATCCAATACAGTAATATGGTATACTGTAAGAAGAACCTTCCTCGGGATGCTAATTGCGGTGACTGTATTTTTGCTGATGTCCAAGAAATTTGCCAGCTTGGTGTGCTTTAATAATTTAATATATTGCATATTTTTCCTCCATTCACATATTAGTTTTAAAGTCTCACTCTGTGCTGACATTCTGTGTTGCTCATTGTTCTCTATTGCTTGGGTTCCAACTCTTATCGGCTCCTTCATACATAGTTACAGCTTAAGTAAAAAGCAAAGATTGGACTTGCTCTACAAAGATATATCCTTTAGCGATGGGCTTATAGATTCAGTGCGTCAGTGCTTACGGCAGTTTCTGTTCACCATGGCTATATATACTGCAATTTATTTGTTTTTCAGCAGTCTAAGACAAGGATTTGTATTTCCGAATGCGATAGACTTGTTGATGTTTCTATCAGCTACAAATATTGCTAACTTCTTGAGTGTTCGATGTATGCAATTCAGTCCTATGAACCTAAACTTGTCTGATATATGTTGTGAACTGAACGCAAACAGTCAAATCGGCGAATTTCTAGCACTGTCGACACTAAGTCAACGATGTCGATCAGTTGTTCAATCAGACGAACAGTTGTATTCACTCGACATGTGGCCGAAACTAGCTGATCACCTTGTTTTCACACCCGACATAAGTGCTCAACGAATTAAGGTATTTTGTGCATTGATAACACGATCGTACAAGATCGACAGTCGAGGGGTCGTTCAGCTCCAGCTAGGAAAGTATCTTGAAAAACTTATCGATCTTAAAGATAGCATGCAATATCGTGATTGTCCAATGTCGTCCGTAGATATATACTGCGAATTAACAAAATGTCTGCAGGCGATTTCGTTCAGGTTCGGAAAGAGTCTAGAATCATGCGATCTACCTGCTAAACATCTCAACGTTATGAGGGAGATCAGTCTCAGCAAACATTGACTAGTTTAGAAACAATCTGTAATATTTACTGCTCTATTGGAATGTTCAATAAATCTAATTTCTACAATTAAATTGGGGACACAATTAAGATTTTATTTGGCAATAGCTTTGAGATTACTGTCAATATCGCCAGGACAAATCATGGTCATGAGAGAACCGAAGTATTACACGTTTTACTAAATTGTTTTAATTGTAGAGCAATTCGTAAACTGTATTATAATATAATATATAATATAATATTATAATATAATATAATATTAAATATAATACCCAAGTTACTTATTATACATTATATTCTACTTATTAACGTTAGTATTATTATTTTAATACTAATGAATTCATTAGTTAAAATTACAGTTTTAGAGTTCCCTCATTCAGGCCATAAATACTAGTTTTTCGAAAGTGCATCATAATTTACAAGGTAATGCAAAACTTTCCGCGTGTGACCTTATCGGTCTCAACTAAGCAGAATCTGATTTTGCGATCTCAAAAACTATTAAACGTTTAATTTTGCTCAGATTTTCAGCATATGGATGTATATGACTGTTCAAGCAAGACGCGCAGGCACTTAAAGTGTTCGCTGATAAGTTGTCAAATTCCAATAACCATCGGGCATATAGCAGAAATGATATGCCTTTGTCTAATAATTTACCTCGTTCACCATATTTTGCTTTTATAATTGATTTAAAAGTATAATAAAAATATTATTATATTAGTATAATAATATAACTGCTCAGAACTTCAGCCTGTTCCAGATAATGTAGTATTTGATGTATCTACTCTTCGAAAGACAAATATACAAGAGATAAGATTTGTATAAGTATTATATATAATATATAATTTATATATTATATGTTATATATAATTTATAAAATATAATACGTTTTATATAAAAATAAAATACTTTTAAATTATAAAAGTATAGTTTATAGCACGATAAAATCTTTGATAAATCTAACTTTACATCTTATGATACAATCATTGTAGAGAAGTGACGCCCTAGATGGTATAAGTCTAGTCATTAAAAATTGCACGAAACTCCTGCGAATTCATTGACTATACAGTTCTCTAAATATGTCTTCACAATTTTTTTGAAAATCTTTGAATGTTAAATAAAATTTAAACTTATTAAATGTTAGTCTGCGCTTTCCCTCTCGAACTTATCGGGGCTCGGATGCACGCGGATGAAGCACGGGCCACTTCAAACGACAACCTGATTTTAAGGTTTGATATTATGTCGGAGTAGCTAATGATGATAAGTCTTAATTTTGCAGTAGCGATTGATTTTATTAAAGATCGAACGCGATCTCCTAGTCCACCTGACGATGATAGGATAAATGGTACAAACGAAGCTTTTTCGACTGTTATCACTCTTTCTTTGTATTAAGAAATCTTCCTGTTCTCGTTGTACTCGAACGAGGACCAGAGGGCTCGGTTGGAAAACGATTGAGCAAAAATGGAAACGACACTGACATCCAAGAATGTCCGCTCATATCGTGTGCCGTTGAGTCCTGTTCCTACCGCGTCTAGCCTTGCTCCATATTCTCTTGAAGTGTTTGACGCGTCAAATGTAAGGTTGTCAGGAACTGGGGATAATTGTGGTTCGATTTCCACGCTGTGACACACACTGGTTAGTTCATGAGCAATTATGTCACGTAACGCATTGTGCTTGATGGTTGGGAGGCCAACTTTTCTATGGTTGGGAGGCCACCTTTTCTGCATGAGAGGGCATGTCTGACCTTTAATTCAGCTACACATGGGCAGTGTTTACCGACCAGGTTGTTTGGCATTAAACCATATCGAGTTGAAATGGCATTGGTGAATTCGTTAGAGGTCAAGTGGAAGTTTTCGTTTTTTAGAGACAGGGCGCTTAACCAGGCAGACGCACCGTCTCTTGATGCGTGTGCTAGAATGTTTTTAAGTGCCGGGTTATGATAAATGGGTGATTGAGTGATGCGCTCTTGGAAAGCCATGACCCGGCGGGTTGAGATCCGCTTGAACATGATTCTCTGTCTATCACGTAGGGCGTTTCCGCCTGGATTGATGTCATACGTAGAACAAATTTGTATAGACGCTTCGTAGTCCAGGTGTGCCATGAAAGACGGATCAAATACTCCAATGCCGCCTAGCTTAAGTGGAGAGATCAGAATTGTATACCATTCATCGACGCAAGAGTTTCTTGTTATCTCTGGTAGAAGGCTTGATTTTATTGCTTCCGACAATTCTGCTAGCCATACGGGTTGGCATTGACAAGTTCGTAGTACGCGGGTCCACTTTGCTTGAATAGCCCGGGTAAGTCCTGTAAAAGCGACTTGCGGATCTATCTTGGCGACTGATGTCAGGCGAGTGACGAGGAGGTTCCAATTTTTTAGATGTTGGGTGATCGCTTCTTGTTCATACTCAAGTGAACATACAGGTGAACCAAGAATTGACAAGCCGGCCGATCTTTGACGGATTTGTGGAGATGGCAAATTGTTTTGACATGGTGGACTCTGTGAGAGTATCTGAGATTTTAACGCGTTTACGTGGTATCCGTATTTCGGTCCTTCCTTGACTAGAATTTCCCAAACTTTTTTTAATTGATCTGGGTAACCGACGAAGTTGGCATCATCGGCATACCATTTCTGATTTATATTTGGAACGGACTGTTGTATTGTGTCGATTAGCGGAAGGGATGCTAATGAGAAACCAGCCATTGCGAAGAGGTCACCTTGAGTGAAGCCTTCCAACGAGTATATACTGCTGCCACCTAGGGTGAGCTGTGCTGGGGTTTGGTATAAATTGAGCAAAGCGCAATGAAGGGATGGACAAACGTGTTCTATATTGTCTTCAAATTTTTTAATTTTTTTTAAAGAAAGAAAATTTATTATTACAAAATTGAAGAGTTTGAATGTCATGCTTCCGTAAACGGTTTTGCCTGAAGGAACGGCTAGATTTAGGAGCCCGAAGCGAGGCCAAGCATGAACGCATGATTGAGAAGGCAATACGTCTCTTCAAGCGAATAAGATTATCCGCGTAATACTGTGGATGTGCCCCGGATTTCTTGCGAGTGATTGACCGCAACAGCGATACTGTACTTGCACCCATGCCCGTTGATGAGGAAAAAACAAGGGGCATAAAACTACCATGCTTTACCAGTTCGATTCTCTCCACGTATTTTGAAATCTTGCGTTTTTCGTTGAACTCGAAGGCGGAACGGGCACTACGATTTGCGTAAGATTGAGCAAGTGTTGAAAATATCGTGACGTCACAGAAAGTTCGCTCATATCGTTCCGCATGCAATCCAGAACATACAATATCTAGTCTTGCTTGTACATCTCTTGTGGTGCAAGAAGATTGAAAGGACATAGAGTCGGGGATTTGAGAAAGACGAGTTTCGATTCCCACACCGTGACATACTTCTGTTAATTCTTGGGCAATTATGTCCCTGATTGCGTTATGTCTGATTGTCGGTAAGCCTCCTCTGGCGCAAGAGAGTGCATGACCAACACCCATTAACTCTCCACAGACGCACTGTCGTTCTTCGGTCAGGGTTGACCATCCATATCGGCAGCGTAGAGCATCGATGAATTCCAAAGGACTGAGGTGAAACCTCTCCGTCTTAAGTGGCAGTGAGATGAGCCAAAAGGACGCTCCGTGCATTTGGCAAATGCGTGCCAAATGCACGCTTACATGACCACTAACAAAAAAGAACAGCAAAAGTCACAGATTAATTAGTTAATTGTTGAAATGGAATTGGATTTGGGGTGTGAAGCACGGTATTGATGTTGATTGGCGGATATGAACAGGGAGATGATTCCACGAGAGAGGAGTAGCCACAACGAAGGAGCCGAAGCCAAAAGAGGTATAGTAGTTTGGGGTATGTATAAGAAAGGAATTACGCGAACGCAGAGCGCAGTACACAATACGAGAATTGTCGAGAAAAGGAAGGTTGAGAAATGAAGGGGTATGAGAAGTTATAAGGCGAAAAGCAATGATGAGAAGACGAATTTGAACACGACAATAAATGGTAGGCCAATCAAGAGAAACAAGATGGTGGGATGTATGATCAAAACGACGAAGACGAAGGAGAACTCGGACGGCAGCGTTGATTATGCGTTGTAAAGGAATAAGAGTGGATTTAGGTGAGTTGAAAAATAGACTAAGACAATAATCGAGTCTAGAAAAAAGGAGAGAAGATATTAGAGTCATACAAAAAGGAAAATCAATCAATCTACGAACTTGACGGAGGTTGCGGAGTATCAAGGTAGATGAGCGTACTTTATCTCTAACGAAAGGTTTAAGTGAAAGTCGGTTGTCGAAATGAAAGCCTAGGAAAACGAGATTATCAACGATAGGAAGAATTGTAGAATTTAATGATACGAAAGGAGGTTCTAAGTCGAAAGACAAGACAGTCGGAAGCAGAAACACTAAGATCGTGAATAAGATAAACAGGTGCATGAGCATAGATGAGAATGTCATCAGCATATTACATAACATGGAAGTTAAATGTATGAAAAATCGAAGACAAGGTACCGAGAAGAAAAGATAAAAGCATAGGGCCTAATACGGAGCCTTATGGAACATCGGACGGGATGGACGAAGGATGGGAGAGAGAAGAGTTGGAATAAACGCGAATGTACGGTTTGATAGATATGAAGAAAACCATGATACAGTGGGTAAAGTGAAGTCATAATCATGACGAAGGCGATGGAGAAGAATAGAGTGATTGACGATGTCAAAAGCAGACGATAGATCAAGAGAAACTATGACACTACATAATTTATGATCGCGCGATATGAGTAAGTCGTTATAAACTTTAAGAAATGCAATTTCAGTAGAGTGATTAGAGAAAAAATAGCTTGGAAAGGGGGAAACAAGTTGAAGGAAAAGAGATATGCATTTACTTGCTTAAGAACGAGACGTTTAAAGAGTTTAGAGAGGGTTAGGAGAAGTGAGATAGGACGGTACGAAGATGGTAGTGAGGAGTCGAGAGATTGCTTTTTGATGAGAGGACGAACAGTGGCGCATTTCCAGATGGAAGGAAATGTACGGCTACGGATGGACGAGTTGAACAATGTGGTTAGGAAGGGTGATATAAAGGAGCAGATATTTTTAAGCAAGTGAGTGGGAATTGTGTCATAAGGAGAAGTTTTATTAGGTAATGACAGCAGAACTAAAGAAACTTCGTCAAACGAAATGGGAAGAAGGTGGAATAGTTCTGGGAGGAAAGTATTTAAAGCGAAGAGTGGGTACAAGGGGGCTATGGATTAGATAGCTTAGTTTGTAGATAAGAAGAAAATTCATCAGGATTTATATTACAAGGGGTAGATGATCGTGAAAGAATTGAGTTTAAGATTTTCCAATGAGATTTAGAGTTGGAAGATGACTCGAGTTGATTTCGCCAAAAGATAGTACGTATAAGAATAAGATGTGAACGGCGTGGAGAAAAGTAGGAATCACGGAGATTTTGAGAGAGTGAGTTTGGAGAACGTTTAAGAAAGCGATTATACACACGAAAAGAGTGACGGAGTCTACACTTAGAAAGACAACAGTCAGAATCGAACCAGGGAGCATGGCGCAAGCGCTGAGAACATCGGAGTCGACTACGCAGAAGGTTATTGATGATATACATAAGTTCAGAATCAAACAGAATGCAGAGATCATCGGGAGATAGATAGTTAAGAGGAAATGAAAAAAGTGAAGAATTGAGTAAGGCTGTGCAGAAAATAGGGATATCGAGAAGTTTCCAGGGTCGACTTGGTGTGGATAATGGTGGAGGCGGAGAAAGAGGATGGGGACGAGTAAGAGTAAGAGTGACAAGGAAATGATCGGACAAACCAGGATCAGTAATTGACAAGGAGGTATAGTCATTGAAGCAGTTAGGGACAGCAATGATGTCGAGAGCACCGCCGAGAATATGAGTTGGGCTTGTTGAAAGTAATTTATAGTTAAAATCAGAAAAAGATTAGTTAAAGTGATAGAGTCAGTCAGCCGGGCGATCAAGACAAATGTTAAAGTCACCGAAAACAAAAGAAGGAGTATAAGACAATGTACAGTGAGACATTATATCTGCAAGGTCATTAAAGAAGTTATGTGATGGGGCAACTCAACCTGGACGGTATACAATCACAAGTTCAAGAGGGAAACGAGTTGATAATCTGCATAAGGGTAATTCGAAAGTGGTGTAACGATTGTTAACGTTGATTTTACGTAAAGACATTGGGTGACGAGCATTGGCAAGAATACCGCCATGGTTAGAAGCAGTAGATGTATGAGAGACAATTGAACGAGATGATTCAACGAGAGAAGAACCAGAGCGGCATAGACGACGAATAGCAAGATCGTCAGAGTCAGGGTGCAGGGATTCGGTAATGCAGAGAATATGCATAGATAATTGATCGAAGATATCAAGGAGCAGATCAGCTTTATGAAGAATGGAGCGGGTGTCGAAAATACTAAGACGAAAAGTATACTCAGGAGCGGGATCGACTAGCGAAGAAGACAAGGGGAGAGACGGGACGTCATCGAATGTTTGGCCTCGTGTGTACAACGTGAAAATTTCCTTTGATTTGACGTACAAATAAGGATGACTCGTTTGTTTCACGTCGATGTTTATCAATGCGAGCTAAATTGAGCTGGGCAATATCAGAAGGGGAGCGGTCAGGGAAAATACGACAAGTAGACGAAGTGGTAAGAAATTTAAAACGTTGGAAGAATACCAAGGATGCATGTGAACTATGTCGGAAACGATTTTTAGGAGTGGAGGACTGAGATGATTGGATTTTGTGGATTTTTTTAAACGGATCAAAGATACAGGAGCGATATTATTGAAGAAGGATGGATTATTATCAGGAAGAATGGTTGAGAGGATAGACCTGAATGCAGATACATCATCATCGAGGCGACGTTGAGGAGAAGCAGATTCGGAAAGCTTTAAATTAAATACGATAATGCATAGATCTCGCTAAGGAAAACAATTACGTGGAAGTGGTTGACGGACAGACCTCGTAGGAGTTGAGGCAGAAGAGCAGATAATCGTGGGAATGACAGGGGTGCTAAGTGAAGATTTGAGATAGTTTGGAGCATGTGTGACAGGTGTGGAGTGTTGAATCGGTTGATCGGAGATGTTACTGGAGATGATTTTGACGAAAGGATGTAAATTATTGAGAGGTGATACGGTGTAAATTATTGTACGAATATCGTCACGGACTAGTTGCAACACGATTAATCAACAAACAACATAATACGCCGACATTAGTACTCTTCAGGGCGCAGATACTAGGCACTAACGTTTCAACATGCTGTAATAATTGGATGGTTTATATATAATTCAGCTAGTCGTTGAAAAATTGTACCAGACTTTCCTGCGAATCTGTAAACTCCTTACCGTTCTTACACTTCGAAATAGATTTCCAGAACAGTTCATTTTTATCTGTGAAATGTAAGGATGTTATACTGCTATATGCTTTAATCCTAAAAATGTGTCTTCAAATTAGTGCACAATATCGTCACGGACTAGTTCCAACATGATTAATTAACAAACAACATCATGGGCCGACATTAGTATTCAATGGATATTCAGGGAGCAGGCACTGAACACTAACGTTTCAACAATCTATAATACTTGAATGTTCTATATATAATTCAGCTAGTCGTTGAAAAATTGTACCAGACGTTCCTGCGAATTTGTAAACTCCTTACCGTTCTAACACTTTTCGAAATAGATTTCCAGAGCAGTTAATTTAAACTGTGAAATGTAAGGATGTTATACTGCTCTATGCTTAAATCCTAAAGTCTTTCATCTTCTCCCTGTCTCACCTACCGAAGTCTCACCTGTCCTCATATCCTTGCCCAGCAATACCTCACCTGCCGATCCCCTGCTACACACATACTTATATCCATATGCCCATCGATATCCCCTTTTCTCACAACATTGTTTAACTCGTCCATCCGCAGTCGTATTTTCCCTTCACACTAAAAATCCGCAATCGTTCGTCCCCTCCTTAAGAAACAATCGCTCGACACCTCACTTCTTTCTAGCTATCGCCCCCATTTCACTACGCCCTGCTTTTTCTAAGCTCTTAGAACGCCTCATCTTAATACAAATCAACGCTTATCGCTCCTCATCCAATCTGTACCCTTCTTTCCAATCCTCTTTCCGCTTTAATCACTCCACAGAAATAGCCTGCGTGAGAGTTTACAACGACTTACTCATTTCTCGAGACAAGGCTCTATATATTGTTCTCATATCCCTCGACCTCTCCTTCGCCTTCGACAATATCGACTACTCTGTCCTCCTTTCTCTCCTTCGTTATGATTACGGCTTTTCTTCCTCCGTAGCATGGTTTGCCTCATATCTATCCGACCGTTCCTTTCGTGTCGGTGCTAATTCATCATCCTCCCCTCCCATCCCTATCTTTTGCGGGGTACCACAAGGTTCAGTCCTAGGTCCCCTGCTTTTCTCTCTTCTGCTTGGCGATCTCTCTCCGTTTATCAAACCTTTTTCCTTTAACGTCATGCAATACGCCAATTACATCATCATCTATGCTCATGCACCCGCACATCGCATACACGATATCGGCATTTATGCCTCCAACTGTATTTCTTCTATCTACGAACGTCTCTCTAATATCTATCTCGTTCTAAACCCCAACAAGTCTAAAATAATGTAAATCCTCTCCCGTAACCAAACATATCTCCTCCCACTGTATATTTTGCCTCATCAATCATCCCCATAGTACACAATGTCACTTTCTTAGGCTTCCATTTCGATGATCACCTTTCCCTTAAACCCTTCGTTCGTGACAAGATCCACTCGTCTAACTTAATTCTCCGTGACATCCGCCGTATCCTCCTCCTTATCGACTTCCGTTTTTGTATGTCTCTTCTTTCATCGCTTCTTTTCCCTAAAATCGATTACTGCCTTGGCCTTTTCGCCAATTCTCCAAAATCCATCATTCTACCCCTACAACGCATAATCAGCTCCGCCATTCGAGTGCTCTTTCGTCTCCGTCGCTTCGACCACACATCCACATATCTTGCTCAACTCTACTGGCCCACCATCCACATCCGCATACAACTCCGCCTTCTCGTAACTTTTCGTCTCATCGTTGTCGTCTCCCCATTGTTCATCAACGTTACTTTCTTAGACGACACTCGCCCCACCTCACTATCGCTGCGTTCCCGTCATTCTCTCTTACTACACGTTCCCAATTACTCCAACAACTATGGTCTCCGATCCTTCCTCGTCGCCGCCTCACTCGCCTGGAATCAACTCCCTCTCGACGTCCGCCGCGCCCCCTCCTTTATCACATTCAAACACTTCCACCGTTCACACCTTCTCGATACATGATTTACATTTTTGTTTTGTTGTAGTATTGTAAGCGTGCGCTGGCACGCATTTGCCACGTTAAAATAAATCTTTTTTAAGATGTGTCTGCAAATTAGTGTATTATATTTTGAAGTATATGCTTTAAATATTATCTTTATATAATCTATAATTTAAAATACTTATACCATTGTATAAGTATTATAAGTGTACTCAAGCCCATTGTTAATCAAGCCCATTGTTAATCAAGCCCATTGTTAATTATAAGTGTACTCATGCCCATTATATAATTGTACTCAAGCCCATTGTTAATCGATTCAACCGTCTTAGAAAATACACGACGGCGCTATTCGAAGAACTGCTCTCGGACCACTTGGGAATTTTCTAGACCAGCTTTCTATGAAGTTGATTGGAAATATACATTTTCTGCATTAACTTGGTTATCAACTGATATAGTTGCTAGCACAGCTGCGATCCTAGCTTCCGTTCAAAAAAGGAAATTTGTGGTCATATCGAGACTCTTACCGCCCCTATCCAAACTAATAAAATCGAACAAGATGATTGATACAAGAAAAAAATCATCTTGCTAAATGATTTATTAATTCACTCCAAAGAATGCTGTAATGCATTTATTACATCCCGCATCCACAGTTAGTCTTCCTACGGATGATTGAACTTACATATGGTTCGAGGTCAACTTAAATATTTGACACTACAGTATTAAAGGATATTTTGGAAATATAAATCGCTAATATCGACCTCGAATACGAACAACTGTTTTAAATTAGTTCCATTGAATTTCTAAATTATCCCAATTGAAAACGTTTTCTAATAATTATATCTGACGTAAGTTTTGTTTTTTCTACATTTATTTTTAAACTCTGCAAACTTGTAAGCAAAGATAAGTTTTATTTTAAATAGTTGATAATGATCCATTATTAATAAAGAATTATTAAAGCTGGATCAAAGAATGCAAATTTTATTTTTGAATAAAGGACTTGATTGATATATTTTTATTTTATTAATAAATCGAGTTATGACATTGATGTTCAATCAATCAACCGCCTAATGCGCTGTGCTCTTTTCAAGTATTTTCTAATATCGTCAATATCAAACTCACGGTTTGTTGAGAAAATGATTAAGTGCTGCGGATGATTGAACTTACGTATGGTTGCAACGCTAATTGATTAAAAATAAGTTAGACTTTTCGCGTACGTGTAAAAATGTCTAGCAACTTTTAAATACACAGTTGAACATCTTTATTTATAATGTGACGATTTAAGCATTACCGAACTAAACATTTAATTTATAAAAAGAAAATTGAGGATATCAAATAAACAACATAACAATATTCATTCAGCAAGTTTACATTCGTCTTCTCGGGCGTGCAGATCGGGATCTTGACCTTAAACACAGATAAAATCAACACTGACAGTTGAATTATTTAAAAACATTAAAGCTATTTATTCAATTGACTTTGTGTTGAACCGAATTACATCTGAATTAAAACTCAATGCATTTGAGTCAGTCAACGTATTTTTATCTAATAATAATTGGATTGATGTTTAACGCACTCATCGTCATAATCAACTTATCATGGGGTACGTGATCAAATGCTTTGGAGAAGTCAAAAATATGACATCTACAGCATACCCCTCATCCACTATGGAACCCCAACTTTCCTGTGCCAATAAAAGGTTGGTTACTGTGGAACCAACCATTTGAGTCAGTCAACGTATTTTTACCTAGTCAGTGGATAGACATTATTCATTTTGTACATTTGTTTCACTAAACAAGGGAATATCGTGCTATTGAATTATCTAGGAATTGCATTGGTTCTTGAATAAACAGTATTCGAGCCGCAAGGCCTTCTGGCTTGAATGGTTACTCACAAAAAATGGTTAGATCAGTGTTGGCTAGCTTGTAAAGGCCTTGTTGGCTAGCTATCATTATAATTAAGATTATAATTATAATATATCATTTGTACATTCTCAGAACCAATCACATGCTTATGGATTTCTTCCGAAGCTCATCAGACTATCAGTTGATAAAACTCCGCGGACGTCATGAGGGTGATAAAACCTTAGATATAAAGATCACCAACTTTGTCTATTTTGCAATTATTTTCATTTATTTGCTATTTCAAAATTTGTAAAATATTAGAATATAATATTTTAATATTATATTATGTTAGAATATAATATTTAGCATATTAGTTTCGAATATTATAGCACTACTATAATGAAAATAAATTTTCGGAAAGAACGGCTAGTTTCATAATATGCAATAGCATATTTTAGTAACACGATAATCTTCGAAATATCGTGCTACTGAATTATCTCGGCATTGCATTGGTTCTCAGTATTCCCAGAATTCGAGCCACAAGGCCTTGTGGCTCGAATGGTCATCTATAAAAATGATTAAGTGCTGCGGATGATTAAACAAACGACTGGTTGCAACTTTGATTGATTAAATAAAAATTAATTTTCGGAATGAACGGCTAGTCTCGAAATATGCCACAATAAATACTAAAGTTCGTTTGAATAAACTTTAGTATTTATAAAATAGTTCATTATATTTATTAATGAACTTTAGTGTTTACATAAATAAAAGCTAAAGACTGCCAAATATGTTTAAACATATGATGTAATATTACGTCAAATATAATACATTTGGTATAATTTTATAAAATATACGATTATAAATAAATTTAATTAAATAATTTAATTATTAAATTATTAATTAATAATTTATTTTGTATTAATAATAATTAAAAGATAAATTAAAATAAATTAAATTTCTTAAATGAAAAAGTTTAACGAATATAGTTTAATCTGTGTTAGAATATGACGTTATCAAGTTAAATCAAATAAAATATATCATTAGTATGTATTCGCCCCTATTACTGCTTGGGTGGAGGAATAACATTTTCTTCTGTTAAAATATAAAATTACAAATAACAAAATTCGTAAAAACATTGTGATTATGTGTAAATTGCACATAAAATTAGTAATTACTTAGACACTTACAAAATAATTTCGATCTTAAACGAAAAATGTTAAATTTTTTCATTCACAATGAAAACATCTAAAATTGTATTTTGAAAAAAAATACAATTAACCCATTTTTTACATTTTCCTATATTTTGCTGTAAACTGTTAAATGTCTACAATATTACAGAAAATCTCTTTGTAATTAAAAATACCACTACATCACATTCTTGTTTTGCTGAACTGATCTCGTCGTCCGTCAATCCAAAGGCTATCTTTTATATTAGAAAAAATTTTTTGCCTTTATTTTGCTGTAAACTGTTAAAGGTCTACAATGTTATGTATCAACCAAGTCAATGAATTCGTAATAGCAATAAAACCTAAGGTTTTTAAATAAAACCAGGTCGTTGTGTTTGAAGGTAATGAATTGGTTACGAATGTACCAGAGTTAACGTATAATAAATACGATATGGGGATCGTATTTATAAATTACGATCCCCAATACGATATGGGGATCGTAATATGGGGATCGTAATATGGGGATCAACTCAGATGATCCCCATAATTGATATTTATGATTTTTTAAAGGTCACTTAATAATAACTTTATTAGCAAATTTATTTTTTAAATTATTTCATTTTTCATTGCAAATTGAACGAAATGTTTTCTGAGATTGTTCGGTGATATTCTATTTTTATATTTTTAAACTTTAATTTTATTAAAGTCAGTTTAAAATAATCATTTATACTAGTGAAGATAACGAGATAGAAGATTATAGTTTTTACATTTTTAAGCATCCAATACATTAAAAAGTTTGCATATCAAAGTTTTGCTGCTTTTGCTTATATGATATGAGAGCGTCGAATTGTGGACTTTAATGTCGACTTATGGTTTACGGTTTATGGTTTTTATATTGAAATATATTTAAATTTCAGCAAATCAGATCGGACATGTTTGTCATCATTTGTACAATTTAATTTCTAGTTCGCTTAACTGCTACAAAAAAGTATCCAAGTTTGCTTCTTGAATGAAATAGTGGACGCTGTAACGAAATGTCGCATATTCAAAGGAAAAGACGAAGGAACTCTAACGAATGGCAACAGTTGAGTGACTCTGATAGCAATGATGAAGAGCATGAAGTAGGGAATTCAGATGAAGATAACGAACGATTACCTGTGAAAGTACGTGCAGTCGACGAACAAAATGGGCCCAGGCCGATGCCCTCTAAGCGTAATGAACGTTTGAGAAGATTTTCATTATCTGCTCCACCGAAGCGTAAACGGATAATAGATGTTATATGTGACGATGGAAAGATAATAACAGAATCTGAACTAAATGAACTATGTAAGTTTAGGTACAGTGAAAATGATTTGATTTACAAAGCCGTACGAAATCGAAAGCCTGCGGTTTGTGAAGATATTCCAATTATTTTCAACTGGCCTAATCGACAAAAGCAACATCGATTCGATCAGACAAAAAATTCACAGCACCGACACAATAGCAAATAACAAATAAATGGTTTAATATAAGCTATTTTTACTCTCTGGTGTTCACTTTCTCGTTTGTTTCGATAAGCAGCTTATGTTATACCGAATTGTTAATTTTACACCTTACATCATGGATTTTTATATTTACTAATTAATCGAATTATATATTTAATTAAAATTAATTACTGAATATATTAATTTATAAAATAGCCATTGTGAATGTTACGTTGCAAATTAAATTAAGATAATTGACTGATAATTTATAAAGGGATCACAATCAAAGCTTGTAGTATGTAAAATGTAGGAGTATTCGATTCCTTAATTTGTGTTGCTAGCAACAAAGTCAGCTACTAGTACGTGTGGACACTTAAATTGAAGTTGAACATATTTCGAAGGCACATGATGCATGAATTCACGCAAATTTATAAGATATCTTGTATTGTGCATTTTCATAAGGGATTATAATATTACTGATTACTTGAAATTTTAATTAAAATCGAGCATTTCAGTATGTCCTTGACATAACATTTGCCTTTCGAAATACTTTTACTATTTTATTCACATAGTTTCTGCTTAGAAATTTTCAACTTAGAATTACGAATCCAAATTCTTCTGTATTTTATTGAGACAAGAATAAAAAAAAACTTGTAAAGACTTTAGTTGATTATACAATTTTTCTGTTTTGAACGCTTGCTTTCTCAAATAATTATCATATTATTTTGAATTACATTTGAAATGTAAAACTGTATCAAATTAAATTAACTCTAGTTTACTTTCGACAATCAAACAATTTTATCTTAAATTTATGTTACCTTCTCCGCTTTGATTTTGTTAATTTTCTACGGACATCCGTTGAGACAGATTTAATGTGCATGAAATTACAAAACCCTCCTCTTTTACAATCCCCAATTTCAAATTTACGACAAGATGCTTCTTTGAAGTCAGTGACTGGAGATAGTTCAGCATATATTGGCTTTCCATCAAACCATCTATTGTTTAAATCGTTTACAGCCTTCTCGGCGTCTTCCTCGCGACGAAACTAAACGAAAATTAAAAACATCGTATGTTGAAAAGTATAAATGTAGCCTATCAATATTCATTGACATTGTAATATTCATTGATATTTTGTTGTAAGTATGCAATTTTCCTTTTTGTGTTCTCAAAATATTAAACGTTTAGTCTAATAGTAATAATCAAGCGCTGACTTTTGACTCGTTTATTTAATAATTATTTAATGGACGATACATTTTTTAAGTTTTATATTGCATTTTCTAATAAAAACATATTATAAAACTTGAATTAAAGTAGTGTTCACATAACATTTATATTTTCAAATCACATCATCTTTAAATTTAATATGTCTTGATGATATATTATATTCTTATATATAATCATTAAAAGCTATATTTTGATTAAAATCTTAATAGTTTTAAACAAAGGTAAAATTTATCTAATTACCTTTTAATGAAATTATTTAATAACAAAAGTTTTTCAAATTAATTGTTTATTTACAAGGACATCTCTTGATGTATCCTTTTCCTGGAATATTCTGCGAAGACGCAAGTATTAAAACGAACCACATATCCTTCTTGATAAGACTAGAAGATCAGTGTATGGCAACTTAGAGTATCGCAGTTGGATAATCAATCTAATGGTCAACGCCACCAGCAACAATTAAAAATGTCAACTTACCACGTTTAATGGATTTTTTTCTATTCGTTACGTTTTCTCATACGTGATAGTCAAAATCAGCATAAACCAACAAAGGACAAGCTTGAGCATAAATACAGCGACGTATAAGAACGTTCGTTTAATTCTAGTCTTCAAAAGACTGTTGCACGTAAGATAGACACGCGTTTCCACAATCCAGCATGTGCTACTATTTTTAAAATAAGGTGAGAGTTCAACTGATCTTAGTTCAGGTTCTATCTCGACATGACAAATATTTGATTTCTAAATAGTTACAAACTACATTATATCTAGTGATCGTATCAGTTCCAGTAACGTGGGTGTCTTGCATCATTTTTCACTCGTACATGACGGCCACAACATTCCTAAACTAATCGAGAGACAAGGAATGTTTTTGTTTTTCCGTGGTAAGGCATTAATCATATTGAACATCCATCCTTACTGTTCAATTGCACTGCTTCAAAGGCTGATCTCGAGAGTTCCACATTTACCTATAAAGTCTCTGCTTAAAAATGTGCTTTTCTAGCCTCTTCAAGTTTCTCTATTACTTTAAAGCGAGGTCTATCAACATTGAATCCGGTTTCATACGCGTTACGAACTTTTATCGAGTGTGGGAATTCGAGTATACTTTGTGTAATTCGGACAGCGATCTCTAGGCCACAGACTTATTCGCTGCGAGCAATGTAGTATAACAAGCAAATAGTTCTCTCCCCACGATTCTTGACACTAAGCTTTCGACCAGCGCTTCTTCCAAGGAGTCTAAATCATCTTTATTCAAAGTTATTCTGTTAAGATGTATTCATTTTGCTTGTGTCAAATAAAGCAATACTGTAAACTCGATTTAAGGATTAATAGTTCCTACCTGTTCTAGAATATCGACCAAACTAAAAATTTCAGTTTTCTCATATCATCCAATCAAAAAACTCTAGTGTCCCAATTTATAAAATATTCGTTTACAAAGTAAAAATATATTTATACTTGAATTATTATATATTTTTATATATAATTATAATATAATTATATAATATTTAAATATTCTGAATATTATAATATTAATTTACAAAATACTCGTAATAAAGTCCGTTTTCGCTAAAATATCTAGAAGACCCTACAGTTATTTGCTCCCACAAAGTTAGAATTCTCGTCCGATTCGGTATGAGCGCAGCAATCTTTTGAATCATGGGTATTGACGCTATTGCGATGTCGACATTTCTAGCGGACTACACTGAGTCACTCCTTCGAACAAGAATATCGAACATCTGTCCGATGCATTTCTGCGGTATACACATTTAACAAACTTTGCGCAAACATTGGGTAATGTAATACCCAGAGATATAATGTACAAAACGTAATTTTAATAAATAAAATATCTCCAAGAAATTTGAAAATGAATAACAATAAAGTTCATTAAAATCGAAATTATAGTTGATTTTTAATCTAATTGTATAACGATATTCTTTAATCATCTTGTGAAATATAATTATTGCTCAAATTCGATTAAGGATAAGCTTAAAAGTCAAATAAGCATACAAAATAAAAAGGCATATGCGAACGTTGTTGTTAGGGTGCAAATCAACACCTAAACGTAAATTTTAAATGGAATGCGTTATTCTGTATTTTGTTATAATGAATAATTCACCAAGCTTGTTCGTATTTGAAATACTACAATATACAAAAATAATTTTACGATTTATAATTCTGAAAATGCTTTAGACAATATAAAAATTATTGCTTTAACATCTAATTGTTAAGTATTATAATTTTATTATTTATTTAAAAAATCAAATATTTGTGAAATTAATATATTAATCCATTTATTTAAATAATTTAATAAATTTTAGACTTTTCAAAAGATACTGATGAAAGATTACCAACGTTTTTTAAATAAACTGACTTAATTAGTATTCCTAATAAAATTGAATTATCTGTTACAATCAATTATAATGTTTAGTCAATTAAAGAATATTTAAATGATAAAATACAATACATTAGAATTAGAATTATTATAACTAATTAGAATTACTTAGAGTTTTATCGAGGCAATGTAAGATTTTAATATCCATTAATACAAAGAATTAGAAAACGTAAAACATACTTTGACATAGATGTTTCCAACAAGATGTTCTCCGAGATTATCGCAAACGTTGAGTTCTTCGATATCACCGTACTAGAATTTTAGTGTACACTCGCAATATGCTTTGAGAAACGATAACCTGTATATATGCAAAAAACTTAGACTATTTAAAAACTCGGAAATTTTGCTGATTATAAATTCCGTTTCAACACCGGAATTGACTTGGTAGCTACTAGCACAATAAACAAATTGTGATTTTATTTTCGCAATAAAGTATGTTCACAGTAAAGTTGTTCATTTGAGCGGAAACAACACGATTTTATATCCAATTTTATATTTTTTAAACCAATTTTATATTTTTAAATTAGACAAAATCCAATAATGCAATATGAAACTTTTGGCAATGGAAGCGTTATAGTAAATTCTTACTATATTAATCACTAATTCGATTGTTCGACACTGACTTTATTAGTCAGTAATTCGATTGTTTGACACTGACTATATTGGTAAGTTATTCGATTGTTCGACATTGAATATAATATTAGTCACTAATTCGATTGTTCGACGCTGATTTTATTAGTCAGTAATTTGATTGTTTGACACTGACTATATTGGTAAGTAATTCGATTGTTCGACATTGAATATAATATTAGTCACTAATTCGATTGTTCGACACTGATTTTATTAGTCAGTAATTCGATTGTTTAACACTGACTATATTGGTCAGATTTCAATTACTCGATTGAATTACTTTTTAATTACTTTTATTATCTCAATCAACTGTAGCTCAAATTTTAATTGACTAATAATCAATTCACTTATTTTATTAAGCAATCAATGAACTAAATTTTAATAATTATATTTTTAGTAAGAATTGGGTCATTATCAGAATTTTAAATGTCTATGACAACTATAGCATCCGAAATTATAAATATATTTCTCTGGCATTATTAAATTAGCAATTTATTAAACCTGATCAATCCAAATAGTTAACTTCAAGGCATAAACGTTTGCTTTTAATTTTGGATTTTTATACTAATGAGCAGTTATGGCTGGTATATCGAATTATTAAATAAAAACAAAATTTACAAGAATTTGTAAATTTAAAAACAAATTTGTAAAGTATAGGTACAAATGTCAACAGTTCGTTCATAAAATTTGTTCTATTTACTTAAATATTTTCATTACGCGCAAAGATTAATATCAAATAGAAGATTATATAATTGCTTGATCAAGACTATCGAAGAGTGAGGGTGAAACGATTTATAAAAAGTTTTCGTTTATGAATTTATTAAGTAGTAATAGAAGCCAAGATGTTAATATTTCATTGCATCTAATAAATCAATATTTTGATAGTTTATGTTATCATCAGGAAGATGTGGCAACTGTACCTTCTGTTTCAGCAGTGCCTATTGCAAACAAAAGAACGGGAAAAAACTTTAAAAATCAATGACAAAAGAATTGATTAAAATGAGCAGTATACTTAGCATCATAGTTAAAAAGTAAAATAAACCTATGTGCTTAGTTAATAATACTCAATATGAATACTCAATAATAATACTCAATATGATAAATATTTTATAAAATTATTTATTAACATTTATAAATAATTAAATAATTAAAATCAGATAGCTAAAAGATTAGAAGGAATTAGCAAACTTAAAAATACCTTGCTCTCGAGTTCGGTCCAGACTTCCTCGTAAAATTCATTGAAATGATGTTGTTCATCTTCCTCCGACATATCTTCATTTAAGGGTTTACCAGATATTCGGTTGGTGTGCCTGGGATTCAGATACAAATTTTTCATTACAACAGTCTAAGCATGGTGGAAAGCATAATTAACAAAACGATAATGAAATTAAATTCTAATTTTCAATTACATATAAGTAAACAGAACATAATATGGTTGTTTTTTACCTGACTAAAAGCTGGTTTATTATGCACTCTGGAACATTTTTCTCCGTGACGACACGCTCCGATTTTAAAGTAAAATGAGCAATTAACCCTAAATTGATAATGTTTAAATAACGTATCCACATTTTTATTTCGTATTAATTTATACCATGGAGTAAAGCATTTTACATTTAATTAAAAAGATAAAATCCATTATAAAAATATCATTGATTATCTATCACAAATATATATAGCAAAATCATCTAGTTGATCAAGTAATAACCAATTGATAATAATTAACAACAAATAAATAATTAATTTAATTACTGAAAAATTTTAAATAATTATCAAAGGGATTAATATTATTTGAAAACGTAAAAATGGCGGCCATTAAATCTAAGGACGCTCTTAAATTTGATTAATTTGGTTAATTTCGAACAAATAATGAGTATCAAGAACCATCAAAATCGAAGTAATAAACGCTTAAAGATATCGATTAAAATATAATTGATGTTTAATGTGAGGAATACAAAAAAAGTGATTTTGTAGCGAATTTAAGGCGAGAGCCTAATGAAGATAGAACTAGAGGGGTTTGATGATAAGAATATGACGATTAGACAATATTTCATATGAGCATTAAAACGTTTTTAGCTTAAAAATTTATAAAACACTTGAATGCATTCACATGCGAAAATAAAATATCCACGTACCACCCATAATGCTAAGAATTTAAATTCATCAGGTTCATCTAATAAACCTGATCACAAAACTTTCACTGTATAAATTAACACACTACTACGATGTTTTGAATAATTAAATATTGATTTAATATTATTATTGAGTACAAGACAAAGCCGCGAATGGCTGTTCAGTCTGTTCACTGTTAATATTATAAATAAATAAATACTGAAGTGTAAAATGCAATCAGCCGAATGGGTAGAGTTGAACACTGATTGATGGTTCGAGCTGTCATGAATCCACTTCCTCACTTGAAGTTTGCAATGCGAATAGCTGTAGGCACAAGCAATTTCCTCAGGTCGTGAATTCCAAATGTTGATTACACGATTGGAGTGTCTCATTATTCGAGGATTTTTACCAGGGGGAAATTTATAGAGGGTTAGGCGATGTCCACGACAATTTGTAGTTCTAAACTTTATAACATTTGTGGAATATCCTTCAAATGATTTGACAACTGTCCACATTGCTAAGAGATCAAGATACAGTAGTCTTTATCTAATTGAACATAAACCTAACAAGGATAACCTGTCCGCTATTTTCACGTTAAGAAATTATATATGACTTAAATAATATTCAAATTTATAAATAAATTTAATAATGCAAATTGATTTTGGATAACGAAACGATAAAATATGCGTAATGGGTGAATGACTATTGATTGACAATGATTAGTCGAAACGTAGATTGGAAAATGACGATATAAATTTGAAGATTCAATTAGTAGTAAAAATCACACCTTAAAGAAGTGATTAAAAAGTGAAAATAGTGTGAATAGACAGATGTGAATAATTTGGGACAAAATAGTGGATTTAAGAAATTAAATTCACAGTGTGGTAATTAATGCGTGGAATTCACTTCAATTACATACTACAGATGCACTATTTACCAGCAGAATAAGCGAATAATAAGCGTACATATAATAATTTTTAATATTTTTTCTTTTTTTAAGAAAAATCGAGTTAACTCTTTTGTTCAAAAAGTGAAAAATGAACACATGGATCATATGAACCATACGTGAATAATGTGTGTGAATAAAGGGTGCTAATATGTAGTGCAAAAAGGCACAAGTTAACTTTGAGTATCATTAAATGTTCTAATAATATTTAAAAAAATCAATATTTTTATTTTATAATATTCAATATTCATCGTAAATATCAAATATTTATAATAATATTAAATGTATTATCACACAATATAATAATTTCAATAACTTGCTTACTTGTCTTTTTCGGTGCCAAAAATTGAAGCTAAATATTCAGCCATCTGTAAAACATTCAGATTACATCAATTAAAAATTGTTATTGTAAATTGTAAGATTTATTAAATAGTTCAAGATTCAATTTTTCAATCTGCTAAGTAATCTAATTAAGTTTGACATTAGTGATCCGAACACTAAATAACGAACAATTAATTTTTGAATTAAAATCAATTTATTATTTATTATTACAAGAAGGCGAGGAGACAGGAATATTTATTTGATTACAAAAATCCAATAGTTCGACGGCACTACGGCACGTCATCTTCAGGATTGTAAGTATTAAATAATCAAAACAATTTTGCTAACCCATGGTTAAAAAAATTGTGACACTGAAGATGACGTGCCGTAGTGCCGTCGAAATATTGGATTTTTCTAATCTAATAAATATTCCTGTTTCCTCGCCTTCTTGTAATAATTTGGATTGGAAACGAATTTTCTCTTTAATTTCTCTTTAATATTATTCAAATATTAATCAGGATGTAAATGTGATGAAAGTAAAGCTCTGATGATCAAGCAGATTTAGGAATTGAAATAACCATCAAGATCGACGTAAGGATGTAGAAAAATATCGATTATTTACAAACCTATCGAACGACTATTTTGTGATTTCACACAAAAGGTAAACCAAAGTAAATAACAGGCAGTAAAGAATAATTAAAGTAAATACGGCTCAATTGCACATTTTTGTTTTAAGCGTGTGAAGGACCTTAATTTTGAGACATTATCAAGAAGTTCCTAACAGCGACATGTCGTGCTTTGTGTAAAACTTAATATTTTAGAAATAGTACTCATCTAAATTGTATATCTTCATTTTAAACGTGTGAAGGACCTAGATTTTTAAACTTTATAATAATAATATAATACAAATTTATTTAATGTGGCAAATGCGTACAGGCTGTACGCTTACAAGTCCACAAACAAAAATGAGAAAGTCAAGCAGATAAATTGTTAAAATGGGATCGGATTTGTCGTTTGAAGCACTGCAGGGAAGTTGATTGGCGTATATGAATGGGCAGATGATTCCACGATAGAGGAGCAGCCACTAGGAAGGAGCGGAGTCCAAAGGAGGTAGAGTAGTTTGGGACATGTAAAAGAAGGGAATTACAGGAACGCAAGAAACAGTAAACAGGACGAGAATTATCAAGAAAAGGAAGGTTGAGAAATGAAGGGGTATGAAAAGTTACAAGGCGGAAAGCAACGATTAGAATACGAATTTGAACACGACAATAAATTGTAGGCAAATCGAGAGAAGCAAGATGGTAGGATGTATGATCAAAACGACGAAGACGGAGGAGAATTCGGACAGCTGCGTTGACGATGCGTTGTAGGGGAAGAAGAGTGGATTTAGGTGAGTTGGAAAATAGACTAAGACAATAATCGAGTCTAGAAAAAAAGAGAGATGATATGAGAGTCATACAAGAAGGGAAATCGATCAATCTACGAACTTGACGGAGGTTGCGGAGTATCAAGGTAGATGAGCGTACTTTATCTCTAACGAAAGGTTTAAGTGAAAGTCGGTTGTCAAAATGGAAGCCTAGGAAAACGAGATTATCAACGATAATAATAATTGTAGAATTTAATGATACGGAGGGAGGTTCGAAGCCGAGGCGTTGAGGTAGAATCCATATAATTTTGGATTTATCAGGATTCAGAGAAAGGTGAAGGGAAGAAAGATGATTGGAAATTGAGACAAGACAGTCCGAAGCGGAAACACTAAGATCGTGAATACGATAAACAGGTGCATGAGCATAGATGAGAATGTCATCAGCATATTGCATAACATGGAAGTTAAATTTATGAGAAATCGAAGACAAATCACCGAGAAGAGAGAAAAGCATTGGGCCTAATACGGAGCCTTGTAGAACACCGGACGGAATGGACGAAGGATGGGAGAGAGAAGAGTTAGAATAGACGCGAAATGTACGGTTTGATAGATATGAAGAAAACCATGATACAGTGGGTAAAGTGAAGTCATAATCATGACGAAGGCGATGGAGAAGAATCGAGTGATCGACGATGTCAAAAGCAAACGATAGATCAAGAGAAACTATGACACTACATAATTTATGATCGCGCGATATGAGTAAGTCGTTATAAACTTTAAGACATGCAATTTCGGTAGAGTAATTAGAACGAAAAGCGGCTTGGAAGGGAGGAAATAAGTTAGAGGAAAAGAGATATATATTAACTTGCTTAAGAACGAGACGCTCAAGGAGTTTAGAAAGAGTTGAGAGAAGTGAAATAGGACGGTACGAAGATGGTAGTGAAGAGTCGAGAGATTGCTTTTTGATGAGAGGACGAACAGTGGCGCATTTCCAGATGGAAGGAAATGTACGGCTACGGATGGACGAGTTGAACAATGTGGTTAGGAAGGGTAAGATAGAGGAGCAGATATTTTTAAGCAAGTGTGTGGGAATTGGGTCAGAAGGAGAGGTTTTATTAGGTAATGACAGCAGAACCGAAGAAACTTCATCAGACGAAACGGGAAGAAGGTGGAATAGTTCTGGGAGGAAAGTATTTAAAGAGAAGGGTGGGTACAAGGGGGCTATGGATAGTATTGAAAGTAAATTAGATAGCTTAGTTTGTAGATAAGAAGAAAATTCATCAGGATTTATATTACAAGGAGTAGATGATCGTGAAAGAATTGAGTTTAAGATTTTCCAATGAGATTTAGAGTTGGAAGAAGACTCGAGTTGATTTCGCCAAAAGAGAGTACGTTTAGTACGTATAAGAATGAGATGTGAACGGCGTTGAGAAAAGTAGGAATCACGAAGATTTGGAGGGAGTGAGTTGGGTGAACGTTTAAGAAAGCGTTTATACATACGAAAAGTGTGACGGAGTCGACACTTAGAAAGACTACATTTAGAATCGAACCAGGGAGCATGGCGCAAGCGCTGGGAACGTCGAAGTCGACTAGGCAGAAGGTTATTGAGGATCGACGTAAGTTCAGAATCAAACAGAATGCAGAGATCATCGGGAGAGAAATAGTGAAGAGGAAGTGAAAAGAGTGAAGAATTGAGTAAGGATGTGCAGAGATCAGGGATATCGAGAACCTTCCATGGTCGACTTGGTGTGGATAATGGTGGAGGCGGAGAAGGAGGATGGGGACGAGTAATAGTAAGAGTGACAAGGAAATGATCGGACAAACCAGGATCAGTAATTGACAAGGAAGTATAGTCATTGAAGCAGTTAAGGACAGCAATGATGTCGAGAGCACCGCCGAGGATATGAGTTGGGCTTGTTGAAAGTAATTTATAGTTAAAATCAGAAAAAAGATTAGTTAAAGTGATAGAGTCAGAGTCAGACGGGCGATCAAGACGAATGTTACAGTCACCGAGGACAAAAAAAGAAATGCTTTGTTGTCTCGGATTAGAAAGGACAGTACAGATTAGATGAAGAGAGATATTGTCGGTGTAAACGTATACGAGATTATCGAAGATTGTACGGAATTCGACATGGCAATGCAAACGTTAGAAGGCTGGTACATCAAGAAGCCAAATGAGATTCTTGCTCACCATATCTTATCTACAAGTGCTTAACGTCACGATGAGGATATAGAGTCGTTTATTCACTCACTAAAAGCATTGGCCAGAAACCAATTTTCAAAACGTCAGCACGGAGGAGTCTAGAAACGAATTCATATGCGACTCTTTTATTCGAGGAATGCGCTCGAACACTATTAGACAGCGTTTGCTCGAATTTAGTGCCTTAACATTACAAAAGGCAGTCGACGTAGCGAAGTCACTTCAAACCGCCAAACCGAGTGCCGGATTATATGAGTCGAACAACCGAATCGAAATAATCGATCAACTATATACCGTTGACATTAGCAATTCTTCTAACTCCCACAACGAGACGATAGCAATCGTAAATCAGATCTAATAACAAACTATAGACCAAAAGGACGCAAACTGTTTCAGAATAAATCCTGCCAAAATGAATTGCTACTTTTGCGGAAGGCTACAACATGCCCGAACTCGTTGTCCAGCCAGAAACACAATATGTAATACGTGCGGAAAACAAGGGCACTTCGCACGTGTATGTATGTCTACGAAACGAACAAATCGTTTTCAGACAACTTCTTCAGCAGCAGTCTTCCTTGTATCCACTCGAGGTCCCGATACAAAACAATTACAGACAACATTGTCAATACAAGGAAGAAACGTATCAGCGCTTGTGGATACTAGCAGCGCTCGTTAAACTTCATCGACAAACGGGTTGTTGACAAACTTAACACTGTAGTGATACCATCAGAGACAATAGTTCATCTTGCGTCTTCAGTATCAAAGTGGGTACCGGGAAGTTGCGAGTTGGATTTCGAACTTCTCGGCATTCATTATCCGGTATCTACGTTCTATATCTTACCTAACCTATGCGAAGAAACAATACTCGGCTTACCATTTCTAAGTAGACACAAAAGCTGTAATATTCATTTTGGCAGATCAATGAACGAATTGAAAATGACTGTTGATAGTATAAAAACAATTAATACACCAAAATTATTCCGAAATCTATCAAACGACTGTCGTTCGATCGCTACAAAAAGCCGACAATTTAGTGAAACTGATAAGATATTTATTGATCAAGAAATCAACAGAATGTTGAAAGCAAAAATTATTGAAAAGAAGTTTCTCTCCATGGCGGGCGCAGATCGTAATCACACAACGAACAAATGGAAGAAAAAGACTGGTCGTAGGTTTCTCACAAACTATAAATATCTTCACTTATCTGGACGCTTATCCTCTATCCTTAAACTATCAGATTTGGTAAATGAAATATCGAAAAATAGATAGTTCTCATAACTTGATCTAAAAGAGGCATACTATCAGTACACATATGTTCTCAAGAAAGGGCTTACACAGCTTTTGAGGCGTGTGGGCAGCTCTACCAATTCTGTCGCATTCCAATGGGTGTCACAAACGGGGTAGTGGCCTTCCAGAGGTTCCTTAACATTTCCTAAAACCCCCTATCGGGGGTTTACTCTAACCTCAATGACATAGTTATTGTTAAGAAAACATGGCGCGAACACGACAATAACTTAAAACTGTTTGAACTAGCAGCATCTAAGCAAGGGCTAGAAATAAACCGAGAGAAAAGCAAATATCGTCTAACATCCATGAAATGTCTCGGCTATGAGATATCGTACAATATAATACGACCAGATCCCGATCGCCTGTCTGCAGTCAAAGGAAGTAAAATTCCGAAAGACAAGTTAACACTACAACGCTTGATGGGATTTTCCGCATACTATAGAAAATGGATTAAAAATATTCAGCGAAAGTCGCTTCACTCACCGGTGTACACGTGGAATTTCCATTGAACAAAGCAGCACAAACGGCAATTGACATATTAAAAGAAGGGATAATCAATGACGTCGTGCATACACAATAGTAGAGTCAATTATACACTGAAGACATTATCTAGCACCACGACTTTTCACGTTTATCACAGATTAGCGATCTGTATCGTTTATGTTCGATCGGGAAAGAAGTGGCAATATTAAGAATGCAAAACTCATGAGGTGGCGAATTGATCTTGCATGTTACCACTACGAAATTCAGTATCGACTTGAACGAATGAACGTCTCAGCTGACATTATATCTC
Organism: Pomphorhynchus laevis; assembly: GCA_012934845.2. Lineage (NCBI taxonomy): Eukaryota > Metazoa > Acanthocephala > Palaeacanthocephala > Echinorhynchida > Pomphorhynchidae > Pomphorhynchus > Pomphorhynchus laevis. Next base: position 32,705 of record WNNJ02001339.1, on the reverse strand, counting down.
GTGATGTGTGCTACGCAACTGCTAATCAACAAAACTTGATAGAACTACACAAACAACTAATTTATCCTGAGTGACTCGTATGTACCACTACGTGAAATCTCGAAACCTACCATTCTCACTGGACGATATTCCAAGAAAAACTTCTTGTTACAGAGATATGATGTTGGGTAAAACCTCGCTTTTTCAAACCTACGGATGACTTCCATATGATAAAGGCGACTCACCCACTCGATAGATTGTCTATGGATTTATAAGGACCTCTACCCAAAACTCGATTAGGGTTTAGATATATTCTCACAGTTATCGACAAATATAGTCGCTTTCCATTTTCGTTTGCAACCAATGATATGACAACGTCAACTGTCATCGAATGCTTGAAAACTATATTTTCACTCTGCGGCTGCCCTAGTTACATACATTATGATCGGTGGACTAGTTTCGTTTCGACGGAACTAAAATCTTGACTTTTGGAGTCATACTTCACATTTTCGCCCTAAAAGTAATTCACAGTGTGAACGATTAAATGGTACCATATGGCGCACAATATTACTGAGATTAAAATCGTGCAAGCAACCAATTACTTGTTGGTCAAACGTACTGTCGGACGCATTGGCTGCTATACGAGGACTTCTGTATACTGTTACCAACGAAACTCCCCACGAACGATTCTTCAAATTCGTACGACGCGCTCCTTCACGAAGACATCTACCATCATGGCTACTGAACGATCAGCATGTGTTACTGCGCCGCTCAAATATAAATTCTAAATTCAAACCTGTTAAAAATTCGAACCTGTCAAAATTCGTCCACCGTTATTCAGTATATATGTAAATAATTTACCTGCAACCATTTGCTCGTCAGTGCTATTGTATGCTAATGACTTAAAGATTTTGAGGGGTGTTTACTCGAGTAATGATATTAGCATTTTACAGAGAGATATTGATAGGGTCGAGTTATGGGCGGCGAGCAACAAGCTTGTGGTGAATGTCACCAAATGCGAACACATGCGTGTTCTGGGTAGAGTTGTAAGGTCCCCGTCAGCAGTTCAATACACTTTTTGTGGTCGTGAAATAGATAGTGTTGTAAGCCATAAGGATTTGGAAGTGTTGATTGATCACAACCTGAGAACTGCCCAACATACCGCTCTTGCATGTACCAACGCTAATAAAATGGTAGGGGTCATTAGGCGCACATTCTTAGCTCTTGATCCGGTTGCTCTTTGGCCTCTAATTTTGGCTAACGTTCTTAGCCGGTTGTTGTATGCGGCCCCTTGTGTATACCCATGCACAGTTGGGGAACACTTGATCTCTGAGAGAGTGCTTCGTCGTGCAACAAAGTTGGCGCCGATCTTGGCGCAAATGCCCTATGAGTGTCGTTTGCAATGTCTTCGGCTTGAGACCGTTTCTTGGACCCGTCAGTAAATCGATATGAATATGGTGTGGCGAGTTCTTCGTTCTTCAAATCGTCCTCTTCGGATGTGTTTACAACTGCGACAGTCAGCATTCCTTCGCGGACACAGTTTGACTTTGAGCCGGAATTTAGTGAAAAAGTCCCGGTGTATACAATTTCAACGAAGAGTAGTTGGACTGAAACAAAGTAGATGGAGGGACTGTCTGCAGCAGTGGTGTCTCAGCATTCAAGTCCGGATTACGGATGGATCCTGCTATGCGCAAAGAAGTGTTCCCCTATAGATGTGAACAGTTTTTATGATTTGGTTGATTTTTATTTCATGTGAACCGGCTATTTAAGCCCCTGCTTGTAAGCCGTTGAAACAATAATAATGTACGCGAAAGTACGAAACAAGAATGTAAGCATCGGAACTGTTTGTACACAGCACCTTGCTCCAAAGAGTATCCATGTTGCCTTTGTAGGCAACAGAGATACTGTTGGCTACAAAGGCAACAGTATCCACTTTACCTATACCATGCTGCAAAAAATGCTATCACGTCAGGAAACGTTTTGTTGTATTAAATAAAAATACTTTTCTTCGTTCCATAAAGATTTTATTTATAAAAGAAGAAAATTGATATTTTCAAAAACTCAAACCAATTATAAATCATACCAATTCCACTGTAAACAACACTGATAACCCCAATATACCTATTCTATCTGAGCCTAAACGACATAAACGCCGAACATTCAATCGGGATAAATGTTTTATCATAGTAAATTTAAACAAATCACCGAGTCCAAACAGTCTCATCCGGATTAAACATGATGTTGATTCATTAAAGCAAGTTATTTCAATTGTTCTCCCAACAGAGATATCAGTCGAACAAAATAGACATGCAATACACCTCTTTCGTATTGGGAAGAAACAAGATGGTACCAAACCAAGGCTTTTGAAAGTTGTTGTTGATAGCCCTGAGACTAGTAAGCAAATTATCAAGAATTCCTTTAAGTTAAGGGGATTCAGTATCAGACTTCTACCTGACCTCAGCACTGAAGATAGAAACAGATTGAAATTTGCAAGGAACGAGCATCAACAAAGAATTCAAAACGGTGAATAAGATCTAATTGTGAAAAATTTTCAAGTTGTGCGGCGAAGGGTAAATACGCGATTCAGCCTATGAATCCGTTTAACCGTTCAATCGATACTCTCCGCCGCACAGATTCGTGCATCCAACAAGTAAACCAATCCTATTTCAACACCAGCAGCAACACCTCACCACTGCCGTTACTCTCAAAATAACATTTCCGTCATGTACTCCAACTGTTTAAGCATGTACAACAAATTTGACGAAATATTGTGTCTCGTTAATTCAATGAACCCAAACATCATAGAATTGAGCAAAACCTGGCTTAACAACGATAATCTGATAATGAAATCTCAATCTCAGGCTACTTTGTTATACGATTGGATCGAACGTTCTCAAAAGGAGGTGGAGTTATATTATACGTCAAGCAACCGTTAACCATCATCGAGCAAAACCATTGTATCAGATAATTCATACAACGAATATCTGTGGGCAACAGTATCTTCTCCTGAGAAACAGAAACTAAAAATTGGTTTATTTTACCGCTCTTCGCGCTCAGCAACTGAAAATATTGGCATCTCTTTACGACATCACCTAACAAGCTTATCACCGATCATTATCCTAGGAGACTTCAATATGCCTCATGTCAATTGGGACCTATATACTTCGACACATGGTTGTGATGTTGAATCATCCAATCTCCTTAATACGTTCAACGATCTCAATCTAACCCAGCATATTCACGAACCCACTAGAAAGAGGAAGCAATCATCTGTCATTTCAGACTTCTGGCGCTTTATGTCAGTCTCTTTAAAACCGCTCCCTCGTCAAAACCCGAATTGAATCACTTCAAAGCGAATTTTGCAGGTATGACGCAAGCTATTCGAAATATTCAATGGCCTAATCCATATGTAATTGGCATAGATCAGTGCTGGGAAAATTTTAAATCCACCTTGATCAATGCTTTAAATTACTGCTCCCCTTTAAAACGTCAGCGCACATCCCACAAAACTCCCATTTGGTTTGACTCGCAGATTAAACAAATAATTAAGAAAAGAGACAAAATTTACAAAAAATTCAAAGAAGGCATTTGTTCTTGGACTGATTACAAGGAATTACGAAATCAAGTAACGGCACTCAAACGTCAGAAACACAGGTGCTTCGTTTCTAATCTTTCTCGATCATCAAAAGATATCTCAGTAAATTGTTCAAACATATCAGCTCATGTTAATCAACTACCCCTGAGATCAACTCTATATTTATGGAAACCAGTGGGCTCACGTTCGATGACAAAGCAATTGCCAATATTTTCCTGGATCAATTCACTTAAACTATCTAGTTATACCTATTAACTACTTACAATTATTCCTGTCAGTTCCAGATTATTCCTGTCAGTTCCAGATTATTCCTGTCAGTTCCAGATTATTCCTGTCAGTTCCAGATTATTCCTGTCAGTTCCGCTCGCTACGCTCGCGGATTGAGCTCAATCTATCGATAAAAGGTCATGCCTAAAAAAGCGCGATCTCAGATCCCTGTTCCTGATCAAGAATCTTCCACATCGGAATGCAATGATGGTTATACCAGCTTTGAAGTTGGATGCGATTCCAAAGATTGCGATGTATGGACACTTGTTCGTGTTAAAATATCCGACCACTCGGTGTATAAACGTAAACATTTCACTTGCGGTTTTTGTACATCAGTACGACTACTACAGTTATCCTGCTCCTCTACTCCTGTATCACACACGACCACTCAGACAAATGCTGTTTTAGATGATTCCCTCGCATCAACACCTGACTTCGCATCTTATAATCCCATTATTGAACCTACTCTCTCACACACTCCTCGTTCAACTACGTACAAAACTTCCATTAATCTTTCTCATTCTAACAATGCTAACGGTAAAGCTTTTCATCTCTTACCTCCTCTTTCCTATTCATCCCCCAATCTAAAAAAATCTCAAACTTCTTTATTATCTTCACGTACTTCTTACTCGATCTCCCCTGTATCACTTCTCAATAATTTACATCCTTCCATCAAAATCATTTCCAGTAACATTTCCGATCAAGTGATTCAACACTCCATTCCTGTCACTCATGTCCCAACCTATCTTAATTCTCCTTACTCTACCTCCCACGTAACACTTCCAAATAATTTACATCCTTCATTTAAAATCATCTCCAGTCACATCTCTGATCAATCGATTCAACACCCCGCTCCTGTCACACTTGCTCCAACCAATATTAATTCTCTATCAAGCACCCCTGTCATTTCCACTTCTATCTGCTCATCTGCCTCGACTCCTACCAGCTCTGTCCGTCCACCACTTCCACGAAATCGTTTTCCTTCGCGCGATCGCTGTATAATCATATCAAACTTAAAGCTTTCTGAATCTGCTTCTCCACAATCTCGCTTCGATGATGATGTATCTGCTTTCAGGTCTATCCTATCAACCATTCTTCCTTATGATAACCCATCCCTCTTCAATAATATCGATCCTGTATCCTTTATTCGTTTAAACAAATCCACTAAATCCAATCATCTCAGTCCTCCACTCTTAAAAATCGTTTTCCGACATAGTTCACATGCCTCTTCTGTACTCTCCCAACGTTTTAAACTTCTTACCACTTCATCTACTTGCCGTATCTTTCCTGACCGCTCCCCTTCTGATATTGCCCAGCTCAATTTAGCTCGCATTGAAAAACATCGACGTGAAACAAACGGCGAGTCATCCTTATCTATACGTCAAATCAACGGAAATTTTCACGTTGTACACAACCGCCAAAAATTCGATAGCGTCCAATCTCTCCCCCTTGTATTCTTCGCTAGTCGATCTCGCTCCTAAGCATATTTTTCGTCTTAGTCTATTCAACACTCGCTCTATTCTTCATAAAGCTGATATGCTCCTCGATATCTTCTATCAATTATCTATCGATATTCTCTGCATTACCGAATCCTGGCACTCTGACTCCGACGATCTTGCTATTCGTCGTCTATGTCGCTCTGGTTGTTCTCTAGTTGAATCAGCTCGTCAAATTGCATATCATACATCTACTGCTTCTAACAATGGCGGTATTTTGCCATTGCTCGTCACCCAATGTCTTTACGTAAAATCAACGTTAACATCCGTTACACTTCGTTCGAATTACTCATATGCAGATTATCAACGCCTTTCCCACTGGAACTTGTGATTGTATACCGTCCAGGTTCAGTTGCCCCATCACGTATCTTCTTTAACGACCTTGCAGATCTTATGTCTCACTGTTCATTGTCTTATACTCCTTCTTTTGTTCTCGGTGACTTTAACATTCGTCTTGATCGCCCGTCTGACTCTGACTCTATCACTTTAACTAATCTTTTTTCTGATTTTAACTATAAATTACTTTCAACAAGCCCAACTCATATCCTCGGCGGTGCTCTCGACATCATTGCTGTCCCTAACTGCTTCAATGACTATACTTCCTTGTCAATTACTGATCTTGGTTTGTCCGATCATTTCCTTGTCACTCTTACTATTACTCGTCCCCATCCTCCTTCTCCGCCTCCACCATTATCCACACCAAGTCGACCCTGGAAACTTCTCGATATCCCTATTCTCTGCACAGCCTTACTCAATTCTTCACTCTTTTCACTTCCTCTTAACTATCTATCTCCCGATGATCTCTGCATTCTGTTTGATTTTTGATTCTGAACTTACGTCGATCCTCAATAACCTTCTGCCTAGTCGACTTCGACGTTCCCAGCGCTTGCGCCATGCTCACTGGTTCGATTCTAAATGTAGTCTTTCTAAGTGTCGACTCCGTCACTCTTTTCATATATATAAACGCTTTCTTAAACGTTCTCCCCACTCACTCCCTCTAAATCTTCGTGATTCCTACTTTTCTCAACGCCGTTCATATCTCATTCTTATACGTACTAAACGTACTCTCTTTTGGCGAAATCAACTCGAGTCATTCTTCCAACTCTAAATCTCATTAGAAAATCTTAAACTCAATTCTTTCACGATCATCTACTCCTTGTAATATAAATCCTGATGAATTTTCTTCTTATCTACAAACTAAGCTATCTAATTTACTTTCCCTACTACCCATAGCCCCCTTGTACCCACTCTTCTCTTTAAATACTTCCCTCCCAGAACTATTCCACCTTCTTCCCGTTTCGTCTGATGAAGTTTCTTCGGTTCTGCTGTCATTACCTAATAAAACCTCTCCTTCTGACCCAATTCCCACACACTTGCTTAAAAATATCTGCTCCTCTATCTTACCCTTCCTAACCACATTGTTCAACTCGTCCATCCGTAGCCGTACATTTCCTTCCATCTGGAAATGCGCCACTGTTCGTCCTCTCATCAAAAAGCAATCTCTCGACTCTTCACTACCATCTTCGTACCGTCCTATTTCACTTCTCTCAACTCTTTCTAAACTCCTTGAGCGTCTCGTTCTTAAGCAAGTTAATATATATCTCTTTTCCTCTAACTTATTTCCTCCCTTCCAAGCCGCTTTTCGTTCTAATTACTCTACCGAAATTGCATGTCTTAAAGTTTATAACGACTTACTCATATCGCGCGATCATAAATTATGTAGTGTCATAGTTTCTCTTGATCTATCGTTTGCTTTTGACATCGTCGATCACTCGATTCTTCTCCATCGCCTTCGTCATGATTATGACTTCACTTTACCCAATGTATCATGGTTTTCTTCATATCTATCAAACCGTACATTTCGCGTCTATTCTAACTCTTCTCTCTCCCATCCTTCGTCCATTCCGTCCGGTGTTCTACAAGGCTCCGTATTAGGCCCAATGCTTTTCTCTCTTCTCGGTGATTTGTCTTCGATTTCTCATAAATTTAACTTCCATGTTATGCAATATGCTGATGACATTCTCATCTATGCTCATGCACCTGTTTATCGTATTCACGATCTTTAGTGTTTCTGCTTCCGGCTGTCTTGTCTCAATTTCCAATCATCTTTCTTCCCTTCGCTCTGAATCCTGATAAATCCAAAATTATATGGATTCTACCTCAACGCCTCGGCTTCGAACCTCCCTCCGTATCATTAAATTCTACAATTATTCCTATCGTTGATAATCTCGTTTTCCTAGGCTTCCATTTTGACAACCGACTTTCACTTAAACCTTTCGTTAGAGATAAAGTACGCTCATCTACCTTGATACTCCGCAACCTCCGTCAAGTTCGTAGATTGATCAATTTCCCTTCTTGTATGACTCTAATATCTTCTCTCCTTTTTTCTAGACTCGATTATTGTCTTAGTCTATTTTCCAACTCACCTAAATCCACTCTTCTTCCCCTACAACGCATCGTCAACGCAGCCGTTCGAATTCTCCTCCGTCTTCGTCGTTTTGATCATACATCCTACCATCTTGCTTCTCTCGATTTGCCTACAATTTATTGTCGTGTTCAAATTCGTCTTCTTATCGTTGCTTTCCGCCTTGTAATTTTTCATAATCCTTCATTTCTCAACCTTCCTTTTCTTGGTAATTCTCGTCCTGTTTACTGTTCCTTGCGTTCCTGAAATTCCCTTATTTTACATGTCCCAAACTACTCTACCTCCTTTGGACTCCGCTCCTTCATTGTGGCTGCTCCTCTATCGTGGAACCATCTGCCCATTCATATACGCCAATCAACTTCCTTGCCGTGCTTCAAACGACAAATCCGATCCCATTTAAACAATTTATCTACTTGACTTTTTCATTTTTGTTTGTGGACTTGTAAGCGTACAGCTTGTACGCATTTGCCACATTAAATAAATTTGTATTATTAGAGAGTCCTACCTGTCGGTATTGCCACCGAGTCTCCAACCTCAATATCCGTGTTACGAATTTACTCCATTTGATAAATTCGATGTACTTAACGAACTTCTAAAGCTACTACGATCAATTGCGACAAGACCAGACAATATTCCTCCAATTCTTCTTCGGGAACTTGCACCGGTAATATATGAACCTTTACACACCATATTCGATTTCTCCTTGTCAACAGGCTGTATACCATCAGATTGGAAATGTTCTACAATCCTACCTCTAAACAAAAAGGCGACCGTAATCTAGCAAGCAACTATTGGCCGATAAGCCTTACCTGCGTTGCTTGTAAAGTGCTAGAGAAATAGCTTTTTAAACGAATCATCGGGCACCTAAAAGTGAACCAAGTACTCTGCGACAACCAGAATGGTTTCCTCCCAGGAAGATCTACAGTCACAAACCTCGTACTTGCGAGAAGTGATTGGACTAGATATGCCGAGGCTGGAGTTAGTGTTGATGTTTTGTTTTTCGACCTCGGCAAAGCATTTGATCGGATATACTATGATGTCCTCCTTATTACACTTGAACTGTACGGCATCAGAGGAACCCTCCTAAATTGGATTAACTCCTTCCTAAGAAATCGAAAGATTACTGTATTGGCTAATAAACATATGTCAAAGACAATAACTCATGGACGCGGTGTTCCTCAGGGAGCGGTACTCAGTCCATTGCTCTTCATTATTTACATCAACGAGCTTACTACAGCTATTTCGAGTCCATGTAGTTTATATGCCAACGACTTGAATATTTGGTAATCAATAATCGATAACCGAGATCCAATGATACTCCAATGAGACATTGATAATATTAAGTTCTGGTGTAATCAACGGGGACTGGTATAAAACCATGATAAGTCAAAACATGCGCATCGGACATCTACACATCAATTCGTCATATACCATTAACGGAAGAGAAATTGAAGCAGTTCCCCAATTTCAAGACCTTGGAGTGATCGTAAATAGTAGCATATCGACCATCTTACATACCAATCACACAGTTGCTAAATGCCGTCGAATTTTAGGAGTTATTAGAAGGACCATTGGCCAGCTTGACGCATCCAGTTTTAAGTTAATTTACAATACTTATGTCTTATCTTTAATGAGATACGCTTCACCTGCCTGCCACCCTCAAACTACGACAGAGATGAACCTGTACAAATCCATATTACGCAAGGCAACACATCTTGTACCCAACCAATGCAAGCTCTCATTTATTTTTCGACTACACGCACTTGGTGTAACCACAGTGAAGAAATCTTTAAAGTCCTCTGATTTAATGTTTGTGTGGACAACGCTTAATGTTCATAAAGGGCAGAGGGAACATGTTTGTCGTAAACTGTTCGAACTTCAAAATTCATACAGATTGAGGGGACATTATCTCACGTTAAAGACCCACATTCATCCACGAAGAAGATTTAGCACAATTATCAACCGAACGTGGAAAAGCTGGAATAAGCTATTAAGTCAAGTGGTTTCGGCTTCCAGTATTTTGTCCTTCAAGAAAAGTCTGAAGTATGTACTAACTTAGAACAATCAGATTTTCATTAATATTTGTTTTTTTTACCCTGTACCCAGCCTATACGATCTCTATGCTCTTTTGCTGCTGCTGTAATAATTGGTTTATTTCACTATATGTAGAAGGTAAAATCGCCGGCGAAGCATAATCAATGATTGGCCTGATCAACGCTTTATATAATAGGGAGAACTGAGACGGTTGAAGCGAACTAAAGGTATTTTTGATCATGAAAATACTTTTCCTCGACATGTTGTATATATTTTCAGTATTGAGGCCGGTTTTAAACGAATTCTGAACAATTATCCCAAGATCCTTTGTATACGAATTTGTGGGAATAATCTTACCGCAAACAGAATAATCATTTGGTAAATCACTACGACCAAATCTGAGGTGGACACGTTTAGTAATGTTAATCATGATTCCGGTCAGTTCGCTCCAACTATTAACGATATTTATGTCATTTTGTAAGTGTTGCATATCAGCATAGCATGTAATGACATTCCATATTTTAAGATCATCCGCGAATGCTAATTTTTTACATTTTAGAGAGCGTAGCAAACTATTCAGAAATATCACGAATAATAATGGACCCGACACCGATCCCTGAGTAACACCCATTGATAAATTTGACGGTCTAGATAGACAATTTCGAACTCGAACTCTGAAAGAACGATCAGATAGGAAAGCGTGAATCCATCGAATAATAGGAATTTCAATTTCGTAATTTGCAAGAGCCCCAATTAACATATTGTGGGGAACCTTATCAAAGGCCCGGCTGAAGTCGAAATACACGACATCAACAGCATTACCCTGCACAACTGCATCAACCTATGCTTAGCGTGCACATAAAAGATTAGGCATGCAAGAACGTCCAGGACGAAAACCATGTTGCGAATTATCTAACAAGTTCGATGATTCAAGATAGGATAGTAATCACCGATGCAATATGCGCTCTAACATCTTACATACATCTTAAATATGTGTATTTAACTCTAATAAATGTTATTCAATAAGCGAACAATTTATCCAGGTAGCCGTATTCTTAATAAAAACCAATATCAATGATAAAGTATATATCTAGATATTAACATTAAATTAACATCAATTAAAACTACTGCTACTTTATAGCGAAAAGATGACATTTAAATTAACAAGAAACATTTTTTTACATGAGCATTTAGTTATACCATATAATATTAGTCTATACGAAATCACTTGAGGATCAATTCCGCTAAATGTACATGCATGCGTATATCACGAAGATCATGCGATCATCTTGGAGGTGAGTACTAGTTTGGTTCAATTAGTATCGAAAGAACCACTCATATAAAGATTTGGGAGTTTGGGTTTGTGCTGACTTATCCACTCGAAAGCATTCAGACTACGTGTGTTGCATCACAAAACGCTTAATAGGACATACTTGTCGAGCTCTGATAGGCATAGATCCGTTATGTTACCATACCTTAGCAAATGCGTTTTTCTTGAGCCATATCTTATACGCATCGCCAGCTTGTTATCCCGAAACTACTTATGAGCGTCGTGCATTGGAGAAAGTGTTCAGATCAACAACTAAATTAGTCTCAGGGCTGCATATTTTTGGCTACGCGAAACGCCTCCAGATATTAAATATGCCTTGTCTGCGATATATCCGTGACAAGCGAGATATCTCTCTTGTTTGGAAAATTCTGCATACTAAAGATCATCCACTGTCACATCTACTGCAACTGAGAGGTCAACCTTCTCTTCGCGGACACCCACTGATGCTGAAAACACAAAGGTACATGCATGCAGTTTTCTGCTTTGCCAAACGAGTCGTACGATCTTGGAATTCGCTTCAGAGTGCGACCGTTTTGTCATTTACTGCTTCAAGTTTTTGCGCCCTACTGGATGATGACCCTTCCTTCTCAAGACAACGGTGGGATTTTCAGTAGTTCATCTGATGAGGGAGGGACAAAACGACTCTTATTCTTTTTATTCTTTTTATTTTTGAAGCAACTTGTAAAGAGCCTCGGCTCAATTTGTTGTCAATTATAATAATATTAAATATATTACATTAAATAATGAAATTCTAAGAATTACCATAATATGTGATGATTATCATAACATCATTGTCATGTCAATCATGTTAAGTCAATTATTGCGATGCTTGACATATTATCTCTTAAAACGATTATGAACTAATACTTAAAAATATACTGACTATTCTTGGTTTATAAAAAATTGATTTATTTTTACATGGCAAATGCGTGCTGGTGAAGGCTTACGTGACCACGAAGAAAAAGAACAAACAAAAGTCTAAATAATGTGTCTAGAAGGTGGGAACAAAGGAGGTATTTGAATGTGATAAAAGAGGGAGTGCGGTGGAAGTCGAGAGAGTTGATTCCAGGCGAAGGGCGGAGACGAGGAAAGATCAGAGAACGTAGTTGTTAGAGTAATTCGGAACGTGGATTAAGAGGGAATGACGGGAACGCAGCGATAAAAAGGTGAGGAGAGTGTCGTCTAATAAAGTAAGGTTGATGAACGATGGGGATCCGACATCGATGAGACGAACATTTACGAGAAGGTTTAGTTGTATGCAAATGTGGATGGTGGGCCAGGAGAGTTGGGTAAAATATGTGGATGTGTGGTCAAAGCGACGGAGACGTATGAGCACACGAACGGTGGAGTTGATGATGCGTTGTATAGGATGATGGATTTTGGAGAATAGGTGAAAAGGATGATGCAGTAATCGATGTATGACGTGGTGGTATACTTTGTGGTCAAAGTATGATGCAGACATACAGGAACGGAAGTTGATAGAGGGCTATACGACGGATGTCAGAATAGGTGAAAAGGATGATGCAGTAATCGATGTATGACGTGGTGGTATACTTTGTGGTCAAAGTATGATGCAGACATACAGGAACGGAAGTTGATAGAGGGCTATACGACGGATGTAATTAAGTTAGACGAGCGAACCTTATCACGGACGAATGGTTTAAGGGAAACAAAGTGAGATTGTGGATTATGGTTATGATTGATGAGACAAAATATACAGGGGAAGAGATATGTTAGGTTGACGGGGGAGGATCCATATTATTTTGGATTTGTCTAGGTTTAGAACGAGACGAATATGAGAGACGTTTGTAGATAGAAGAAAGACAGTTTGAGGCAGAAGTTGGGATATCGTGTATGCGATGGGCGGGTGCATGAGCATATATGAGGATGTCATCGGCGTATTGCATGACCTTTAAGGAGTAAGGTTTGATAAACGGAGATATATCGCCAAGTAAAAGAGAGAAAAGCAGGGGACCTGACTTGGATATGGATTGTCTTTTAGCTGCTAGTAACGTCTCACGAATTTCAGCCCAAAATTTACAATTGTCCAACCAAAATATATTTATTAAAGATATAGATTCTTATTCATCGCTATGACCTTCTACTTCAGCAACTTCTATTACACTATTATTTCCAGATCAAACGGATCTAATGGTATTGATGTCAAGGAGACTTAAGATTGTTGTATGAAGTAAACCAGCATGCCTACTTAAATGGTTATAGATCATCAGTTAAAGAATGTGCCACAAACTTCGTTCCCCTTAAACTCGAGCACAAACATTAATATATTTGATTCGATAATTAACATGAATTCGATAAGTTAGTCTCCAAATAATATTAAAGTGTATATTGACAAATCTGAATCAGGATAAAAGATTTTAGTAATTTAGATACGGATCAAGATGTGAATATGCTATGTTCGGATTACTGGAAGAATTCAAAGCTGTCTCTGAATTTCGATCTAAATGCATCGACAACAAACAGCTCAACTGCTTACACAAACAATCATTCGGACACCAATTCTTCAACTGTTCATCCATCAATGAATGTTGCTGTTGAAGTTTCAAGGGGGATTTATTAAATCTCAAGTGCAGTGACGTTGGTGATGCATTCGAACATTTGTCCAATTTACTACAGAATCTACTGCTTACCCACAGCTTGTTGTTAATAAGTAGCTTGCCAATTACGTATCGGATCATGATTTTAAACAGGCTTATAGTTATGCGCATAATTACCGAGTGCTCACAAACTCAAATTGGCAATCAACTACAGAAAATAATATGAACTGTACACGGCAATTCCGCATGAAAATATAGAAGCGTTGTTGTTACGAAAGTTTAAGAATCAACTTCGAATGATTTCTAGATTTATTAGACGATGACATTCGTCGATTAAGAGACATGAGGATTGTAATTTTGGAACATTATACATTAGTGGTTTATACAGTTCGACCTATAGCCGTATTTCGTGTTGGTCATTTAAGTAACAATTCTTATTATGCGCTCGTGAAGATTGGATTGAGCATGTTGCTGAAGGTTATTGCGTTGACGCAGTATTTCTAGACTTCAGTCGAGCGTTTGATAAAATTTCGCATCGGATGTTGCTAGCTGTTCTTGATAATTACAATGCTGACTCGATATTTTTTACTGGATCAAAGATTTTCTTCAGATGAGATCATTTAGAGTTAGAGTCGGATGGTGTCTGTCTTCTTCTCGTACTTATACTACTAAGTCCCCCAGGGATCTGTTCTAGTCCCATTGTTATTTAATGTCCTTGTCAATCAGCTATTGAACTCGCTAATAAGTTGTAAGATTCTTGTATTGGCCGATACCATAAAAATGCGGAAGGTGATTAAAGATCTCAAAGATAGTAAAGTTTTTCAGGACATGTTGAACCTTGTTCATCGTTCGTCCATAATAACAGGAAATATTTTAAATACAAAAATGCGATTATATGAGGTTTGGTCGTAGCAACGTGTGCCATAAATATTATCTCGTTGACGAGATCATTACGATTACTGCTATCACCAAAGATCTTGGTATAATGGTGCAGACGAATTTAAAGACACGCGCGAACACCGATAGAATTTGTAACAATTCTCGGAAAGTGTGTTACATTATAAAGAACTGTTTTATGAAGTTAACTCCGTCTTTTGCTATGTATTTGTACAATATAAAAAGTGAGAATTTGGAGAGCATATCCCGTCAGTCGCTTTTCAAAATTGTGCGCAAATTTGCGACATCTTTCCCATCATTCTTTCCTAAGCAGTTTAGGTTTATATGATCTCCTGCTATGCATCGTATTGTTCATCAAGTTAAGGCGTATCCTTCGGATTGTAAAATGTATAATAAGAGAATGGGAAGTAGATGACATTCCGAAGTTTTGAGTCACCGAAGATGCCCATCTCATTTCGACTTTCACATTTAGCGATCGACGCGTGGAATAGTCTTCCTGATAACATCGTTGACATATCCTATGCTAAATCATTCAAGGTACAATTTGTGTTGGATGAGTTGCGAACGTACTTTTTGGTTTGTGAACTACCCGATGTGTTAATCGTTTCTGCGACGAAGACAACACAAACAGGAAAAAACGACTAAAAGCTGCATGCTTTTTTACAATTTTCGAATAGTGCTACCACCAAAGATCTTGGTATAATGGCGCAGACGAATTTAAAGACACGCGCGAACACCGATAGAATTTGTAACAATTCTCGGAAAGTGCGTTACATTATAAAGAACTGTTTTAGAAACTTGACTCAGTCTTGTGCTGTTTTCTTGTACAATGCGCTGATGATACCGGTGATTGAATATGTTCATCCGGCGGTCTTTCCTTGTACACGTAGAGAAATTGACGATTTTGAGAGCGTATCCCGTCGCTATCCGAAATTGCGCCCATATGTGCGACATCTTTCCTATCATTCTCGCTTAAGCAGTTTAGTTTTAGTATACGCGAGGTTGATAATGTACGATCTCCTGGCTATGCATCGTATTATTCATCAAGTTGAGGTGTATCTTTCGGATTGTATAGTGTTTAATAAGAGAATGTAAAGTAGAGGACATTCCAAAAATTGGTAATTTTGAGTCACGGAAGATGCCCAACACATTTCCGACTTTCACATCGAGCGATCAAAGCATGAAATAGTCTTCCTGATAGCATCGTGGGCAAATCCGATGCTAAATCATTCAAAGTACAGCTTATGCGTTGGATGATTAGCAAACGTACTCCTTTGTTGGTGAACTACCCGTGGTGTTAATCGTTTCTGCGACAAAGATTACTAGTGTGCATTTTTATTATATATTTGTGTGCTTTTTTCATTTTGATTTTTTCTATTGTAGTTATCTATGAGCGGTCAAAACAGCTCACATTTAAGTGTACCACAATAAAAAGGGTCAAACGTCATAATTTTGAGTAATTAGTCAATGATGTAATCACAATCCTAGGTATTTTCCTCCGATGTTCGTAAAATGACCAAAGGTGATCATATATTAACAGTTTTGATAGATAATTCTAATATGTAGTCTCTGATGAGTTATCTAAGGCAGAATTGCTAGCAGATGAGTTTTCACGTTATGTTTGCCAGTGTCCTGAAATTTCTATAAAATATAGTAATTGTAATTCAAATGTGTATGATGTATTGACACAAATGAAGCTCCGCCTCCCTTTTATCAATGACGTATATAATTCACTTAATCGTTTAAAATCATCCACTGCAGCTGATTCGGATTGGATTCTAGTCATATTCCTGAAGATGTTTGAAGATCTTACTGCTAAACTACCATATAATATCTATCAATGCTCACTTTGTCAGGATTATACTCATTCGCGGTTGATACAGTACGTAGTTATTTCAATATTCAAGAAAGGTGAACAACATATTTGCACCAATTACAAACCAGTAGCATTAACTTGTATCGCTTGTAAAGTCATGAAAATCTCCATTTGATAGAAAGATACAAACGGACGTTATATCTGTTGGCTTTTCTTGTGCATTTGAAACAGTACCGTATCATTTTCTTATACAAAAACTATGAAGCCTTTGTATACATGAAATATTTCTCTTGGATTACCGATTATTTATCGGATTAGTCGTAAAGGGTACGGGTAAGGTCGGCTATTTTCAAAGCTCGAAATATATTAGTTGGTGTTCCCCAGGTTGCAGTAACCTCACCGTTTATATTTGTGCTCTTTATTTATGATCTTCCTGAAGCTATTTAATCTAATATTGTTGTTTGCGGATGATGTAAAGATTTGGAGTAAGATTGCTAGTACAGATGATGTTAACGTTTTGCAGTCAGATATAAACACCTTATTGAGATGGTCCAATACAAATTTTCTTTCTAATAATCCAACGAATTGTGCACATCTCACAATTGAATTATATGTTTCATCTTCATATGATCTGAACTCAATAAATATACCAAAGGTATTAAAGTACAGAGATCTTGGAGCGATAATTTCGTTGCATTCGAGGTCTGCGGCTAATACTAGCCGCAAACCTCAATACGAGCATTCGTATTACTGATGTTGCTTAGAAGACCATTCCAGTCATTTAGTCACGATGCATTTAGGAAAATATTTGTGTTTTATTTTGTCGGTCATTGGATACGGCCTTCCTGTTAGTTTTCCATAAACATTAACAGAATCTCGCCGAATAGAAAGTGTTGAGAGCGGAATCACAGAAATTAGTAGGTTTATCATCGTTATCTTAAGAAGACAGAATGAAATCTTTGAATTAGACGTCATTAAGATATCGTAGGACAATTAAGATAGTTGAATATATCCTGTTGACTTAAGATATTTGTGAATGGCTTTGGAGCAAAGAGACTTAAGAATCTCTTTACTTTGTTATGCAGCTATCACACTAGGGGACAATCTTTAAGGTTAATCAATCAGATAACTGAGTTTACGTATTTTATATATAATAGTTTCAGTATTTTTAACAGAGGTTATATTTCCGGGAAAACAAAGTCTACATGTCAGTAATAACTTGTCAGTAGAACAAACATGATCCGATGACTGAGTCTACGTATTTTATACGATATATAAATCAAAAATAAAGGTAAATAATAAATAATTATATAGGATTTTTTACAATTTATATTTGCATCAAGTTAAAATTTATAACAAAAATTTAAAATAAAAGTCAATTTTTATGAATTGATTAATAAATAACAGACGATTTATAAATATAAGGACTAAAGGCCGTCAGAAAGAATTGCTATGTTATCAGGTTTAAACCCGTATTCCTCGACCCAACATAGCAGCGGGACCAAATACATGCTAATGACGTATTTCCTCTGATGCAATTTGATTATTTAGTGTACTTAATTCTAATACAAAGCATATTGTTTATTATCCATAAAAAATTTCCGCTTAACAGTTTAAATAAATTTTTAATAATATTTTGTGGTTATGTATATGTACCACCAATTAGAACCAAAATTTGACAGGCTTTACTCAAATATCTAGAATACAAATACAGTAAGGTTCATATGTTTTCAATATGTAAAGTATCACGATATTCACCCCCTTACCACATAGTCACGAAGGTATGGTGGAGGGTTTCGAGATTTTTTACTTTTGTAAATCTGACTTGGGATCGTTGCGTTGTCATGCACTGAGTCTTGTGATTGGTGTTGATCCTACTCGTTGTTATTTTCTCTCTCGTCATTGTTTGATGCAGTCTTCGTCGGTCATAGTGTTGATCGTTCGAGGCGAATGTGTATCCTCATTCATGTGTTCAGTATTAGTTTTATCATGTGCCGGTCGAGCTAGACGACGTGTAGAAATGTAAGTTTCTCGTTCATCATCTAATCGGACTCTAGCATAATGTGGATTACCGAACAATAGTGACGCTTCTTCGACATGCGACTCGAATTTGTTCAACTTGTTAAAGCGTCTAATAAGAACGGTTTCATTGAAAACTGTCAAATGATTTGCGAGAGAAACTGAAAAAACGACTGAGTAATTTTATTTGTGCTTACACAAAGAAGCGAACAAATATCATTGAGACTTTCTGCTACGACTTGTTGCCAACAGTGCGCTTGAAGACCCAGGCTGTGTAATCAAAGTATACTAGTTTTCCATAATGTTCCGCTTAAGCGTTCCACTTGGCTCTTGCATCTAGGATTGTAAGGAGTTGCATGCGTTAGCACAATTCCAAAGTCAGAAAGAAACGTCTGGAAATGTTTAAATGAAAATGAAGGACCATTGTCACAATGTACATTCTCTGGATATCTAAATATGTTGAAGATCTGAACCAACATTTCTCGGTGGTTGCGGAAGATGTATCTGTACACGCAAAAGCAAATAGAAACCGACTGTATAATCTACTGCCGTAAGTAAGTAACGATTCCCATAATTGGATGGCAGTGGGCCTTTAAAATCAGTTGAAACTCTCTGGAATAGTTTCGACGGTTTGATTAGATTAGTAAGAGGCGGCCGAAAAAACTGTGCCTTCAAAGTAGCACAAGTTGAACAACTACGTATAACATCATGAACATCTGAAATAGAGTATGGAAGATTTCTAGCACGTATAAAACGCCAAAGCATAGTCTCGTCAGGATGGCAAAGTCTTTCATGAAGTATTCGCAATTGCGTACTTGATTTTCCATCTAGATAGCAAACGAAATCCCTTGATAGTGTGGAAAAGGCTACCGGTTTGCCATTTTGAGACATACACGCTCCGATAGTCTGATTGCTAGCATCAGTTTTTTCGGTAAATGAAAGATCGAAATCTAAGCTTGATAAAGTGACTTTTGATATTTGATGTTTTATTTCTTCAAAGGTATTCACAGACTGTTCACCAGGAGGAAAACACGTGGACATCAAAGGTCGAATCAACTGAGAACATTTGTAAATCCAAGTGGAGTAATACCCAAACATTCCTACAACCCGCTTAAGAGCCGCGTGATCTTTCGGAAACATTAATGATATGAGCGGCGAAGCTCTTGCAGGATCGGGACGAATACAACCACCGAAAATTTCATAACCCAAGATGTGTATGCGAGCAGATCGAAAGCAACATTTACTTTCATTCTGTGTAATATTTTACTTTTTTGTTGGGTCCAAAAATTTGGCTAGATTTCGTTGATGTTCATCTGCAGTGTGTCCTGCAATAACTACATCATCGTGATATGCATTATCGTACTTTTTTGTTGTGTCCAAAAATTTGTCTAGATTTCGTTGATGTTCATCGGTGGTGCGTCCTGAATAACTACATCATCGAGATATGCATATGTATCTGTTAATTTTTCTGAAAGGATTATATCAGTCATTATTCGCTGAAATGCGGCAACCGCATTGGTGAGGCCAAAGGAAATACGTTTGAATTCGTTTAACTTTCCGTCAGCTTCGAAGGATGTGAAATGTCTCATCTATGCGCAATGCAATTTGGTAATAAGCAGCCTTCAAGATGAATAGTGCTAAACATTTTATATGGTGATAGTTTGTCAATGAAATCATCTATCCGTGGCAAATGGAAGGCGTCCAATTGAGTGAATTTGTTGATAGTTGCAGAATAGTCTACTACCGTTCTCTGCTTCGCCGGACTTCGCACGATAACGACCTGATTAATTATCCGTAAAATATAATGTTAATTATAATATTAATAATTATGAATTAATAATAATTAATATTATTATTTAATAACAATTTAATATTTAATATTATAAATTTATATAAATTTATTAAGATTTATATTTTAAATATTTTGCTTTCAATTTATGTAATTCCTGTAACTTTTGCTATCAGCCCAAAGTCGAAAGGCTGCAGTGGGCATTAATAAATGACTACTCAGATTAATATTAATAGTAATATTAATGATTATGAATTTATCATAATTAATATTATTTAATATTAATTTAATATAATATTTTTTATAATATCCTTTCATACATAATTTTTCATAAAACAAAGAAATTGCATGTTCTTAAATTATCATGATACAATATAATTACATTATAATTACAAAAAACATATTTAAAAAACATAATAATAAATAAATTATTATTTATTAATAATAAATAAATTAATTATTATGAATTAATAATAATTAATATTATTATTTAATATTAATTTAATATTTAATATTATAAATAAATATTATAGTCGTGATTTATATTTTAAATATTTTGCTTTCAATTTATGTAATTCCTGTAACTTTTGCTATCAGCCCAAAGTCGAAAGGCTGCAGTGGGCATTAATAAATGACTACTCAGATTAATATTAATAGTAATATTAATGATTATGAATTTAACAATAATTTAACATAATTATATTATAATTACAAAAAAAACATATTTTATAATTTATATAAAAATATTTATAAAAATATTTTTATTATAAAATAATTACAGGATTATAAAATATATCATTATTTTAAATAACTTATCGAAATGAAAAACCGCATTTTTTATCAAACTTTTATTACATCAAAAAGTAAATATTTCGTTTATTAACAAACTTAAAAACTAAAATCATCTATTCTGGTCTCTTTCATCAACAGAAGTTCATTTTGGATGAAATTATCAAGCTCATCAAGTGTTGTATCAATTTCATCGCTTGGTTGTGAAATGCTCTTGGTTTCTTCTGAGGTAGAGTTTTGTATATCTTGGCTTAGGTAAGCTATTGATTTTTAAAATCCGCAATTTGAAGGAAATATCGCCAACTATTTATAATTTTAAAATAATTTAAATGTGTAGTGAAATTTGTGCTCACGTGCTTATGATATAATTTTAATTAAAAAATATTATAATATAAATATAATATTATATTATTTTATGGAACAAAATCGAATGATAATCAGATGATGGGATTTACTATGATCAGACAAACTAGCTGATCATATCTTATCTTAAATTATATGTTATCTAATATTATCGAACTTTGTATGATAAGCCGAAAGAGGTGCAATATTTTATATTCTGTAATTTAGTTAAATATTTCGTAAAATTGCGAATGTGAAAAATCATTTCGCCTTGATATGATTGATCAGATATTCGCCGTTGCCTGTATTTCTGAACACATTCTTCATCTTTTACGTAATCGAGCATGCAATCCGGACAAAGTTCGATTGTTTTATGAAAATTAATCCAAAATGTTTGTAAGCAAGTGTGTTTGTTGTGTCTATTAAAGCATTGTTCACATATTGTGGGGTTGTCTGATTTGGAAGATTTTTGGTGTTCCATAACTCATTAATCTAAAAGACAAAAATCATATATTTTTAAAGTAAAAAAAAATTAAACCAATTTAAACTGATACGATTATTAATAGAATATTATAATCAAATTTCATCAGAGGAAATCAAGTAGTCAAATAAAATTAGAGTTTGTAAACTAATTTATTAAGATTTTATTTTTAAAAATAAAAAATATGTATTTTTTCTTTATAATTTTGTTAATATTTCACATAAAAATATATATTTTCCCTCACAAATATAAATTATCAAAATATAAATTTGCTTACTTTTTCTATTTCAGGTATTTTGTATTCTATTCTAGTATTCTATTTTAGTATTCGTATTCTATTTCATACGAAATAGAATACGAATTAGTATTTTTTCATAACAAATTCGTAATAGAATACGAATTTGTTCGTATTCATGAAGTTAAAAGCTTTAAAGCATTTTAAAGCTTTAAAAATAAATCTAAATTATATGAAGATATGAAATATATATTTCGATACATTAAAATGTATCGAAAAATTTATACACTAAACTGTATAAATTGTTTTTGTTATTGTTTCGATATTGTTTTTCTTCAAAATCATTTAAATTATTTAATAGATGAATATTTTAAATAAATAAATAAAATAAATAAATCTAAACAATATAAAGATATAAAATATATGTTTCGATATATTGATGATATATGTTTATTTAATTTAATAATTTTTATTCAATAAGCGAACAAATTTATCCAAGTAGCTTCATTCTTAATAAAACCAATATTAATGATAAAGAAGGTTTATATCTAGATATGAACATTAAATTAACATTAACTAAAACTACTATTAATTCATATCGTAAAGATGACATATTTAAATTTACAAGAAACATATTTTTGCATGAGCATTCATGCATACCATATAATATAAAATATAATACATTAAATAATGAAATTTTAAGAATTGCAACAATATGTAATGATATTGGCTTTCTTCAAAATCATTTAAATAATTTAATAGATACATATTTTAAACTAGGTTACTATAAAAATAACATCAAGCAGAAAATAGTAAAATATATAAATCAACACAATAATATAAAGAATAAATTTAAACTCTTAAGTGACAAATTTTTATGGATGGATAATAAATAATATACTTTGTATAAGATAATCAAATTTCATCAGAGGAAATACATAATTGCATGTATTCGGTCCATTGCTATGTTGTGTCTAGGAATAGGTACGAAACCTGATAACATATCAGTTCATCCTGATAACCTCTAATCTTTATTCTGATACATTTTTATGTATTATTATGCATTTTTATACATTATTATTTATCTCATGTTATTTATTATTTATATAATTATTTATTATTTATATTATTTATAATATATTTATTTAAAAATTTATTATTTATTTTATGTTATGTTATTTATTTTTCCTGTTATTTATTAGTGAATTCATAAAAATGACGTTTATTTTAAATTTTAAGTTTTTATTTTAACTTTATATAAGTTAAAATTTTACTAAATAGTTTCCGAAACCTGATAACATAGCAGTTCCTACTTATGACTTCTAATCCTTACTCTGGTACAACATCTGTTATTTATTAGTTAACTTGATATTAATTGTATTAAATCTTTTTAATTATTTTTTATTCAACTTATTATTTGGTTTTTATTTTAAATTTGAATTTGATATAAGTTATATAAAATCAGTTATATAATCAGTTATCAGGATGAACAATCAGTTCATTCTGATAACCTCTAATCTTTATTCTGATACATTTTTATGTATTATTATGCATTTTTATACAATCATTTTTATTATTTATCTCATGTTATTTATTATTTATATAATCATACAATTTATTATTTAAAAATTTATTATTTATTTTATGTTATGTTATTTATTTTTCCTGTTATTTATTAGTGAATTCATAAAAATGACGTTTATTTTAAATTTTAAGTTTTTATTTTAACTTTATATAAGTTAAAATTTTACTAAATAGTTTCCGAAACCTGATAACATAGCAGTTCCTACTTATGACTTCTAATCCTTACTCTGGTACAACATCTGTTATTTATTAGTTAACTTGATATTAATTGTATTAAATCTTTTTAATTATTTTTTATTCAACTTATTATTTGGTTTTTATTTTAAATTTGAATTTGATATAAGTTATATAAAATCAGTTATATAATCAGTTATCAGGATGAACAATCAGTTCATCCTGATAACCTCTAATCTTTATTCTGATACATTTTTATGTATTATTATGCATTTTTATACAATCATTTTTATTATTTATCTCATGTTATTTATTATTTATATAATCATACAATTTATTATTTAAAAATTTATTATTTATTTTATGTTATGTTATTTATTTTTCCTGTTATTTATTAGTGAATTCAAAAAATTGACTTTTATATTAAATTTCAATTTTAGAATAATTTTCAATTTTCAATTTCAATTTTAAATTTTATTTAATATGAGCTATATGAAATATTATATAAAATTATTAAATTATTTATGATTATTTTATTTTTATTAATCATTATGTTTAATTTATAAATAATTTAATATACGTAGACCCGGTTATTTGATCTGATTGAATATAATACTGAATATTTTATTCAAAATTATTTTAATCCATTAGAGTAAAATTTATTTTAAAATAACAAAATAAAATTTATTTTTAAATTAAAAATAGCTATAATTTATCACGTTGGTTTTGCCAGCAAACCGGACGAAAGCCTTCATACGGTTCGCATGTCTATTTTTGTAGCTGAAATACAAGTGTGTAACAATTAATAGTTTCATCAGAGATCTCTTGGAGTTCTTGGGACCAAATATAACTCTGTGAGAGTTCTGTTAGAACTCTCACAGAGTAAAACTGAGTAAAAAGAGTTCAAAACATAGTTAAAACCCACTAGTTTCCAAACACTCATAAGGATAAACTCATAAGTATCCAAAAGTACCTACAATATATGTAATTATGTTTATGTTCACTTTAAACATGATGTAGAGCAAAAAATACGGGAGTGTGCATATGACCATTGTTGTTAGCTGAACATGGATTAAAACTTTCTAAAATAAACGATCATCACGAGTATTAACAATAATTTGCTCGGTGAAATCAGATTATCGATTATATAATTTCAGTGCGAGGTTTCGTTATGAAAAAGTGTTTGACGGCTAGTTCGATGATAAAAGTATTAATGGATGTAATCTTATAAACATGTCAGCATTAAATAAATTCAATTGGCTTAAACACACGATTGCAGACATGTATAGAACAAGATCATTACATTTTCAATTGTGAAATGGCTGCGTATACCAATTTAAAACAAATAAACCAGCAGACACAACAGGAAGTATCCCAGTTGAGCTCGAGCCGATAAAAATATCTAATCGAATAAATACAAATAATTTGTTTTATTAAGCAATAAATGATTGCAATTTTCACGACAAATAAAAACGACAACACAATATTTTGCAATTCTTCGCAAATTATATGATTCTGTGGGCGCGGAATGCGGACATTTTATGAAAATAAATTATGATTAAAATATCCTTGAATTGGATATTCCAATGAAATTTATCAATTCTTGAATATTCAATCCTAATCTTTTTTTCAGATATTACGAATATTTTGTAATAATTTATATATAATATAATTTAAATATATATTATATTTGTATATAATAATTTATTATATATTAATAAATTCATATATACTATATCATCAACATAATTAGAAACAGTAAAGCATGTCGGAGTTCTAATTCATTTTTGAGTTATGCCGGTTTACTTTGTTTGAAGAAAATCCAATATCCTATAGGTTGTAAATAATATCCTGTATTATATATAGTCACAATGTCATAGCAGTCAAATTATAGTAATAATATCTTTATGACTCTAGCAGTCAATTATGATATTGCTAATATTGTTAAATATAAAGGAATATATAAAAAATATTAAAATTTTTAAAACATCTGCATTATTTGTGCTAATTTAAAAAATTAAAATATATTAAAACTTAAAATTATCAAATATATACTTTAATTCTTCAGAGTATTACAAATATTTTTAATATATAATTATTTATAAAACCTTATTTATTTTAATATAATCTATTCTATTTAAAAATATTAAAAGGTTGTTACTTCGCTTGATAATGCCTCAATAATTTAGGGCACAAGAATTCGATTGAATTCAGTATTAGAATTTAATTGAATTTAAAATGATCAAACAAGTTTGAATAGTTGTGACTGGTATCTAGGCCAAACTGCTCAATAGTATATTTCTAAAATTGTGAAATTTTTGCTGACTCTGATATTAGCCTGGCATGTTCGATAGATATGGAAATATGTAGAATTTTAATTTAACTGCCGAATATTCGACTAGATCATACACAGTATGATATAGTCGTAAATTCAATGCTCAATTTTTGTGAAAAAATGATGATACATTATTTTTAAGAAGGTACGAAGCGAAGGTATTTTTGAAGTCTACATTAACTGTGAGATTTTAGAATTTTGATGTTTACAATTTGGATATCTTGATTTGATATATTTTAATTTAAATGTAACGTTTTACCAACTAGCATTTAGATACTGGATGCATTAGTTATTATAATAAATTAAAGTAGCAAAATACTTGTTGACTTATTTCGTTATTATTTGACTTAATACTTTATACAAATATTCGACTAGATCATACACAGTATAATCTAGTCGTAAACCCAATGCTCAAGATATTCTTGAAGTCTACATTTACTGTAAGATTTAAACATTTTGATGTTCACAATTTGGATATCTTGATTTGATATATTTTCTCCTCTTCTTCTCAAGGTCTTTTAACCTTAGTTAAATGCCACTTAAGACCATCCCTCTTATTAAACTATTCTTGTCCAGCCATGTCTTGTTTAGTGATAACAGTATAGAAGAACGGTAAACGCATTAAATATTCGACTAGATCATACACAGTATGATCTAGTCGGTAATTCAATGCTCAATTTTTGTTGAAAATTATGATACATTATTTTTAAGAAGGTACGAAGCGAAGGTATTTTTGAAGTCTACATTTACTGTAAGATTTAAACATTTTGATGTTCACAATTTGGATATCTTGATTTGATATATTTTCTCCTCTTCTTCTCAAGGTCTTTTAACCTTAGTTAAATGCCACTTAAGACCATCCCTCTTATTAAACTATTCTTGTCCAGCCATGTCTTGTTTAGTGATAACAGTATAGAAGAACGGTAAACGTATTAAATATTCGACTAGATCATACACAGTATGATCTAGTCGGTAATTCAATGCTCAATTTTTGTGGAAAATGATGATACATTATTCTTAAGAAGGTACGAAGCGAAGGTATTTTTGAAGTCTACATTAGCTGTGAGATTTTAGAATTTTGATGTTTACAATTTGGATATTTTTATTTAAATGTAACGTTTTACCAACATAGCATTTAGATAATAGATGCATTAGTTATTATAATAAATTAAAGTATCAAAATACTTGTTGACTTATGCCGTTATTATTTGACAATAAAGAACAAATACAAAATTACTTTAATACAAATACAAAATTACTTTTGTCATTTGCTTAATTAATTGTCAAATTTTAATTTCAAAATTTTAATTTCAAGCCATAAGTATCGTTGAATTATAATGAGAACTGCTTGTTTTCTTGGATTTTATTGGATTTAAGAGCCATACCAGCAAATTAAAATTTAATTTATTTCACTATTTCGACAGAGTAAATGTCGTCGTTATGAATATTTAATTCGAAAATATAAGAGGAATTACAAAATTACAAAGTATAAAGTTTGAATTAATTCTAGATTAAACTGGAAGAATATGGATTAACTTATGACCGCAAAAGCTAGTTGATAGCAAATATAATGACATTATATATTACAATGATAATGATATTATATATATCCAATATTTATAAGATTATAATAAATATTTAATATTTATTATTAATAATAATTTATTAAATAAATAAATTATTATATAAATTAAATATAATTACTATGTAACTTTCAGGTAAATGCCACATATTAATAAAATATTTTAAATTATATATACATATATATACTAATATATATACATATATATACTAAATGGTGTTGCTACTCAGCACATCCGTGCACTATTATATATAATTGTCGATGTTGCCAAAAACCGGAGTTCGATTACAAGTAGAGCAGATGCATTGTTAAACTGCAATACGCGCTACCATACAGAGAGCTTATGCTAAATTCCCTCCGATGATTCAGATTAAGAGTAGTTCTGTTTTTCGAGCTTTAAACGTTGTTTAAGCGTGTGTTAAGGTGCCTGAGGATGATTATTAAAGTCACGGTACTGATGAGCTCCGTTAGAGCGAAGCACGTCTACCGTTGTGGAAGGTTGTCGTCACACATAGGATGACTGGGCATACGTAGCGACTTTGAATATTACGAGAATAATTCGGTTCTATTTCTTTGCCTGATGAGGATATATAAAATAAATGCTGCATGGTGTTTATGCCTCACAGAGACCATTCATTGGAAGGACCATTGTTAGCTGTCTAGGAACTCCGACTGAGTATTTGTCGCGATACATACATAACATCTTAAAATCTCTTTTAAAATTTGTACCTGCTCATATTGAAAGCTCGCAGGAATTTATAGCCCGGATTTAATCAGAATGGAAAAAGTGGTCAATTGACGGAATACTAGTGACAGCGGATGTGCAAAGTTTGTATCCAAGCATCCCAATATCTGAAGGGATAATATCAATTAAGAACATGCTATTGAAATCCAAGTTATCTTTACAGACACAGGATTTTGTTCTCAAATCAGTGGAAGGAATCCTCAGAAATAATATATTGGAATTCAATGGAAAGCTATATATACAAATTCAAAGAACGGCTATGGGAACACCGTTTGCACCCGATTTTGCCATAATATACATGTCGTTTATAGAAAACAGCTGCCTTGAATTGTCACCTATCAAATCATTGAGTTATTGTCGATACATTGACGGCATATTTTTATATGGCCAGATAGCTATGAAACAATAGAATTTCAGAATCAATTTAATGAGAAAGGTCCACTAAAGTTAAATTTATCTCAAAGAAATAAAGTTAATTTTTTGGACGTAACGATCTTTAAAGATATGAGAAAATTTAAAACTACATTTTATCGGAAGCCTAAGTCTCACCCTTTGCACCTTCACATGTTTAGTTATCATTGACATTCGCTAAAGCGGAATGTTACCTACAATTAGGCGCAAAGAATCAAACGTAACTGCACTAACCGATCAGAATTTGAAAAACATGTAAACATTTTAGAACAACAGCTGTTATCGCGCGGTTACAAAAGACGAATGATATATAACCAGATATCCAAAGTGCGAATGTGAGATAATATAAAGGAATCAGCAGTCAAATTTAGACAGATACACAGAATAATACTCGATTTTCACCTTTAAATAGGGAATGTCAAGCAAGATATTACATTAGCACATAAAAGTACCCCCAAGTGAACAAATTTCTAGCCAGTAATCACTTTTCGCACAAAAAGAAGGCTTTTTTACATCTTAGTGCAAGTTAAGATACAGGATGTAAAGTCGATAGAAAACAAAAGGGTGAAATGTGGCGACAAAATATGTCATCAGCAATTTCTTGACAAGAAAAACAAACAATATACAATATTTTTCCATGTCAACCACTGGTCCGGGTGTCGGGTCGTGAGGGGAAGTGCACGAATCAAACTACTCCAGACATCGCGATCATATGCAATATAACAGAGTTCTCCTTCAGATAGCCCAAGGCGGTCTTCGGCCAGTTTCGAGATTTGATGTCTCAACGTGTACCGTGGTCTACCTCGAGGTCTCTTTCCAGAGAGTTCGGCTTGGAAAACCCTTCGAATAAGGCAATTCTTAGACATCCACAAAACGTGTCCTATCCACCTCAGCTGATTTTCTTTGATAGGGAAAAGCAGCAACTTTACTCCGAGTCCATCCCGGATGACTGAATTCCTAACCTTATCTCTAAGACTAAGACCGACCACACAGCAAAGAAACCTCATTTCGCTCGCCTGTATCTGAGATACTATCCTTTCGGCCATAACCCAAAGATCATGACTATAGGTTAAGATAGGAACGAGGATTGCGTGGTAAACCGAAAGCTTCGCCCGAAGACTTAACTTTTGCTTCACCACGACAGACCTGTACAAAGAACGCATTGCTGCGTGAACTGCACAAATCCGCTTCTCAATTTCCTTGATGTTCCTGCTGTTCCTCGAGAATAATACCCTAAGATACTTGAAATCCTCCACATCAAGAAGAACCATTTCTCCAATCCGGATTGGCATTGGCAACTGAATCCGAGACGAGCACATAGAGACATTCTTTGAGGTAAAATCAACATCCATGCCGTTTGACATGTCATCGTGAATCGATCTAGTAGGCATTGTAAGTCCTCAGGACGAGAGGCTAACAAAACAACGTCATCTGCAAAAAAGCAGAGATGCTATCCTGATGGAACCGAACTGAAGACCGACATCCGTCAGAGCAGCCCGTCTCGAAACTTTTTCCATGAAAATAAGAAACATAAGTGGAGACAAAGGACAACCCTGACCTAGCCAACCCTACTGAAAATGGTTCAGACTTTCCACCTAGAACACGAACACAACTTATACTTTGTTCATACAGAGAAGCCACAACTACCCGAAGATAGTATGGTACTCCATACAACCTTAGTACCTCTTACAACCTCCCTCGCGGAACTCGGTCGTACGCATTCTCATAATCAACAAAACATATGTAGACCAGTTGAGCGAACTACCAAGACCGTTTAAGGATAGTTGAGAGAGTAAAGAGCTGATCTGTAATTCAACGACCTTGACGAAAGCCGCATTGTTCCTGTTGCAACGGTCACTCAACAATAGTAGCCTAAACAGGCTACTATTGATTTTAAATACATATGAGTTGCTACAAAACTGGACTTCGATCATCAGCTCTATCAGCCTAATGTATCACTCCAAGACGCCAAGCCAGTAAAAACGCTTTCTGCACCTAAGTTTTGTTTAGCATCGTGAGGAATTGCTGGTGTCTTTATAGTTATCACAAAAGCAGTCGAAACGCACCCTAACCACTTCATCCGACTGACGATGACTGCTGGGTGGTTTGGGGCGTCTCGGAGTGATACATAAGACTGATGGAGCTGATGATCGAAGTCCAGTTTTGTAGCAACTCATATGGATTTAAAATCAATAGTAGCCTGTTTAGGCTCCTGGACCACAGTTACAAGCGATTTTTCGCACTACCAATTTATAAAAAACATATTCCTTTTGGAATCCTGTCAGAAATTCAGTGCCCTCGTAACTAACGGATACGCATTTGTGCATATAAAGAATAACTAAAAGGTCTACACACAACAAGCAAGTAAAAACGCTTTCTGCACCTGAGTTTTGTTTAGCATCGTGATGAATTGCTGGTGTATTTATAGTTATCACAAAAGCAGTCGAAACGCACCCTAACCACTTCATCCGACTGACGATGACTGCTGGGTGGTTTGGGGCGTCTCGGAGTGATACATTAGACTGATGGAGCTGATGATCGAAGTCCAGTTTTGTAGCAACTCATATGGATTTAAAATCAATAGTAGCCTGTTTACGGCTCCTGGACCACAGTTACAAGCGATTTTTCGCACTACCAATTTATATATATACTAAATGGTGTTGCTTTATAGACTGGACTTCGATTCACGACTTTCAATCACAATGTCACTTCTAGACGACCACTTCAGCATAGAAATGTTGAGTACCTAGCAACACTCATCAGTGGAATGAGGTGCACACTGGTTGAATGACTTACACTGTTCTCCGGGAGCTTACAAGCTACAGTTGTATAATCAAGAATTTTGCCAAAAACTGGAGTTCGATTACAAGCAGAGCAGACTTCGTTATCACTCCTAGACGATCTGATGTTAGCCGGCAGCACTCATCAGTAGGGTGAACTACCATCAGTCGTTTCGGCTGCCTTGTGATATATTGAAAAGCCATCTTCGAGAATTCGCTGACGTGGTAGCATAGCATAGCCTCTTTAAGCAAACCACCTGCTTTCCGGATCATCCTAATTTAATCGGCAGAAAATTTTATTGCTGTCGTTTGTTGCTTTCTAACAGGATCCTTTGAGGATACATTTTTATAATTTAAGAGCTGAATGGTTTACACTGTTCTCCGGGAGCTTACAAGCTACAGTTGTATAATCAAGAATTTTGCCAAAAACCGGAATTAAAAATCGGAAAAATCGGAGAAATCGGAAAAACCGGATAAACCGGAAATATCGATTACATACAGAGCAGACTTCGTTATCACTCCTAGACGATCTGATGGTAACCGACAGCACTCATCAGTAGGGTGAACTACCATCAGTCGTTTCGGCTGCCTTGTGATATATTGAAAAGGCAAAATTCTTGTAAGCAAACCACGTGCTTTCCGGATCATCCTAATTTAATCGGCAGGAAATTTTATTGCTGTCGTTGGTTGCTTTCTAACAGGATTCTTTGAGGATACATTTTTATAATTTAAGAGCTGAATGGCTTACACTGCTCTCCGGGAGCTTACAAGCTACAGTTGTATAATCAAGAATTTTGCCAAAAACCGGAGTTCGATTACAAGCAGAGCAGACTTCTGCTCTTAAGCAGAAGTGTAAGTCATTCAGCTCTTAAATTATAAAAATGTATCCTCAAAGGATCCTGTTAGAAAGCAACCAACGACAGCAATAAAATTTCCTGCCGATTAAATTAGGATGATCCGGAAAGCACGTGGTTTGCTTAAAGAGGCTATGCCCATGCTACCACGTCAGCGAATTCTCGGAGATGCCTTTTCAATATATCAC
>WNNJ02001338.1:0-28512 GCA_012934845.2 Pomphorhynchus laevis | reverse complement strand
AATTCAAATAATTTAATAAAAAATAAAATTAAAATTGTTATATCAGTTTATATATAATTTAAAGAGTTAAAATTTTATATTGAAATTTAATATAAAAGTTAATTTTTGTTAATTTTATTAATTCTGATACATCGTATTAGAATTAAGATTAGAGGTCATCAGGAGAAACTGATATGCTATCAGGTTTCGCCCCTGTTCCTCTACCCAACATAGCAGTGAGGCAAATAAATGCAAATGACGTATTTCCTCTGATGAAGTTTTTTATCTTATTCTGTCAATTACATGTCAATAATTTTCTATTAATAAGATAAGGTAACTGAATCTATGTATTTTATATTATTTAAAATAATTATAATATATTATAATAAAATATAATATTATAATATATATAATATTATATATAATATTATATATTATTATATATAATATTATTATTTAGTATTATTTGTAGTCTATAAATAATATAAAATACGTAGACTCAGTTAGCTGATCTGATTTGCATTTTATCGTTCTTATTAATTGATAACCTAGCTCTGTACCTTATGTTCAATTTAATAATGCAATTTGGATATTCTAGTATATTAATATTTTGACAAAGGATTTTTACGTTTTATAAAAGGAACGATAATATGTAAGTCTTACGATGAATCATACGTTTAATAGATTTGTTGATCAGCTAGAAATTAGCGATCATTATAATTTAAATGTTACGGGATGAGGGAAATGATAGGGCTATTCGTAATTATTATGTATTTTACTTAAATTTACATTTTAATCTTGAAAATCAAAAATGATGTTGTTGGCATTCGTTTTAAAATTTTGACATGTCGCATAAATTCTTCATGCACGTACCAAAGCATCCATCGTTTGCCATCGTAAACATTATCTTTCACAAGAACAATTCGAATTTCGCTAGAACCAATCAAATATCCACACTATTGAGGATCCACTTTATTATTGCAAATTAGTATCCACGTTAAATTAAAAATTTTGACAAATTTTCTATATCAATTTATGTCAATCACAATTGACGAGAAGTATATTGTCAACCTAAAAAATGTTGATCTTTCAGTTTTTACTTTGATATTTGCTAACTGCGACTTTATACTACTATATTTGCGTAAATTCACATTATGAAATCCACCGCTTGTGTTTTCAATCACCGTATTTTCCCGATACAATCATTCCATCTGCGAAAAGACGAGCGAGATTACAAAAACTTGTCAGAAATGCTATTTTGCTATATATCTAGGAAATTCAGTTCTCAATAACACTTTACTTAGCACATCAATAATTGTTTCTGTGTTGTATGTTGTAACTCCTCCTATAATTGATTACTGTATTTTAGGATCAATTTGCATTCTGATTTTTATTCACATTCTAACTTCAACACGTTAGATGCGTGTTATCGATTTCAATTTTGGAACGAAATTCAAAGCCCATCCCGTTTAGCTTGGGCTGTATAACTTTTCGATTTTAGGTTTTTGCAATAAAAGCACCAAAAATAATGCTTACTTACTCTGTCAATTCCGCTAATAGCTTCGGGATAGGTCGCCGACACGAGTGCTGACTACAACGTCAGTATTATTCACTGCATCATATATGTGTTATTAGAGATGATCATAATTATCTTACAATCATCTTATAATTAGAGATTTGTAAGCTTTTATTTTCGAAAATAAAAGAGCTAACTTTCAAAGTGTGATAAAATAATATAATAAAATATTAAATATAATATTTAAAATATATTTAAATATTAAAGATAATACAATGCTATTTAATTATATTTCATAAGTTTATAACAATAAAAAATGATCGAATTTTATTTAAACATCATTAACCATATTTTCCCAAGTAGCTGTTGACATCTTTGGGAGGATTTTGGTTTGTATTAACATGTGCCAATAACAAGTATTATGAAACTTCCATTCTTTCTATAATAATTCCTATCAGTTCTAATAATGGAACTCTATTAATCGGAACCGGATCAGCGCCTCTATTGAGCTTTCTTTTGAATACATTTGAAGGTATTAAATTAAAATCATGAAGTAACTAAAGGATTCGGTCCAGCAGCTTATAAATTCATTAAAGTAAATCAGGAAATCTATTTAACTAAAATGGTGAATCCCTGTTGTTTTGGTCAATGTCAATGTAAGGTGATTTTATTTGAGATTACAGTTTTTTGTCGCAGAAATGCCAATCGAAAACAATCACATGCTATTTGCAAGTATTAATAATGAAGTTAGAAAATATCCCATTTCTTTCCATCTTAAAAATAATTGGCTGATGTTACGGATAACATCAGCTTCCCTAACCCAACCTCCTAAGATCATGGTTCTGATATATTCAGTAGATATCACAGCATACAGATCACGAGAGTGAGGTTTATAAGAACAAGTTGATGCGGTTAAATACAAAATTCAAGAAATGCAAAAGCTATTACTTAGTTTTGTCTTATAAGTGCTTTTATCGAGTTTTATCGCCTTATATAAGTGCTTTTATCGACTTTTGAATGCTTTGTATCGAGTTTTGTCGATTTATAACCGCTTAAAATAAAAGAGAGAAAAACGCTTTTCCGGCTTTAGGGATTAAATGGATATAATACTTAGCAACAAATAAATCAATAAACCAATTTTACTACTAGTTCCTTTAATTACTCTTAACTCACTTTTTTACTATTGATAATTACTCTATTCTATGTCTTAACAACACCTGAACTATGTATCTTAACGATAGGAACGCTAGACCCGTTTCAGAGTATACTCTTCAGAAAAATTTTCAACTTATTCAAACCAAATCCGGCAACCGAACTCACCGAAATGTTAGAACTTAAGTATCAATGGGTAAATTGGTTGACTATACACAACAAGAGAAAGTTCCGAAATAGTTAGTCTCTTTAATTTTCGCGTGACTGCTATCGCATAGACAACTATGCGCAATCTCAAAATATTAGGACGGAGGTTGGATGGGGTAACTTATCTTTTAATTTTAAAACAAATTGAATGATTTTCGATAACATCGTTACACCTACTGAAAATAAGGATATAGCCACAAAATGTTGATCTAGCAAACATAGTTTTATAAAGATAAGTGAGTGCGACTAAATACAAGATTGGAGAGAGGGAGCCTTGAAGTGCACTAGTAATTGGAATTAATTGACGAACACTAAGGCTATCTTCGTAGCATATCCGTTTTATATACAATTGTATTTTCACACTGTTAAAATTTTCTTAGGCAATCCAACGAACCTAGGGTTATTCGTCTAATCTTCTGGTTGTAAAAAATGTTGTCAATTCTCTTAAGCAACCCATGTGTTATTTCCTAGAGAGGAGATAACAGACGGAGATGTATTGACTTAGTGACTCTGTAATTATGGCTCTGAGATATGCACTACAGCTAAATATTTACAAATCCTAATGTTCCGATATCACGTGAAGCTATCTGCTTACAGATATTTTCTTGCGAGATCAAAATTTTATTTTTTTAGTATCTCTTTATGCTATCGGTTGATCAAGAATTGCGGGATGGTCAAGAATTGTTTCAGAAGGGATTGAGCAGCCGCATTTGATGTATTAATACAAACAGGGAATAAATCAGATCAGCAAACTGACTCACGTATTTTATGCTATACATGAATAAAAAATAAAGATAAATTATAAATAAATATTTATATGAGATTTTATATAATTTATATTCATCGACCCAACAGAGCAGCGGTGCCAAATAGGACGTATAAGGACGTATTTCCTCTGATGAAATTTGATTATCTATTATTATATTCCACTACAAAGTATATTATTTATTATTTATTAAATTTATTCTTTATATTATTTTGTTGATTTATATATTTTACTATTTTCTGCTTGATGTTATTTTTTAGTTTAAAATATGCATAGTTTAAAATATGCATCTATTAAATTATTTAAATGATTTTGAAGAAAGCCAATATCATTACATATTGTTGCAATTTCTTAAAATTTCATTATTTAATGTATTATATTTTATATTATATGGTATGCATGAATGCTCATGCAAAAATATGTTTCTTGTAAATTTAAATATGTCATCTTTACGATATAAAAGTAGTTTTAATTGATGTTAATTAAATTTTCATATATATAGCTTTCAAAGTAAACAAATTGACTCAACAATTAGTAATACATATTTATTGACGTTTCGGCCGAAGTCTTTTTCAATTGTATGTAATAATCAAGGTAAGACTGGTTAAAAAATGTTTTGATTATTAAATACTTACAATTGAAAAATACTGCGGCCGAAACGTCAATAAATCTGTATCGCTAATTGTTAAGTCAATTTGATTACTTTTAAAGTTATATATGGCTGAATTCGTAAACCAGAATCTTCAACAGCGGTACAAAAATCAAGAAATGATATATACATTCTTTATCATCTATATTGGTTTTATTAAGAATAAGGCTACCTGGATAAATTTTTCACTTATTGATTAAAAATTATTAAAGTTAAATACACATATATCATCAACATATCAGAACATATATTTTATATCTTTATATGGTTTAAAACAGTTTTTAAAGTATGCATATCAAAGTACATATATCATCAATATATCGAAACATTTCATATCTTTGTATAATTTAGATTTATTATTTACACAGTTATGAACAAATTCATAATCTATAAAGCTTAAAAATAAAGTCAGCTATAATTGGGCTACTATTACCTTCCATTGGAACACCTTTTATTTGTCTAAATATAGATGTCCCTACTTTTAAATAATTTTGATTTATCAAAATATTTAAGGATTCTATTAATTCAATTTTATCCATATATTTATATTTACTTGATGGTTTAATTTTTGTTAGATATGCGTTATAGTTATTATAACATATATATGTATATCTTTTTCCGAATATAAGATTAATTAATTTTTCAATCGCTTCTTTAATTTGTATATAATCTTCTCTAGATTTGTATAAAGAGTACTAATCTCAGTGAAAAATAAGCCTTTTGTATCACTTACTGTAAATCAAGTTTAATGCATTAATTACTGCTCAGGCACCAGATATCAATAAGCTCCTATTGGACAGCTTATTGATAAGCTCTCCAACACGCTAATCGATAAGCGTGTTGTAGGAATCTCAAATAAATTAATAAATAAATTATTAATCTCAAATCTTTCATAGTTGTTGCCTTCCGTGGTAAGCCATGCTTGGAGTTGACACGGAATCTGTACTCACAGAAACTTTTTGCTAAAATTATGTGAATTACTGTAAAGTAAAGAGAAAAATTTTAATTTTTCATTGAAAAGAGGAGTAAAACAGTGAAGGAATAAGATCCGTAGTTACAGGAGGTACAATAATGAAGAGATTGTGTCTTATATCGTATAAATTAAATAATATATTTTTGTATTACGAAGTGATTTACGTAAGGATTTTTGTAAAATCTTCTTGTTTTTAACTACAGATGTAAAAATGATGTTACGATTGTAGAGGATGCAAACGAAATATATATTTTTTGCATTTCTGCTACAAAATAATTTTTTTAATAAAAATATTAAACTTTTAAAAATTTTAAATAATAAAATAAAATAATAATATATAAATAAATTAAAATAAAAGAAAATAAATTTTAAATAATATAAATTTTTTAAATAAAATTTTATTACAGACAATAATAAAATTTTTAAATTTTATCATTGGCTGTAAATTACAGACACATTATGTTCTAACTTTTAGCAATTACTAAAATTATTTCTAGATTACCCGATAAACATTTTATCGAATGCTTAATAATGTTTAACTAATTTGTAATATAATCAATCAGATCAGCTAACTAAGTCTACGTATTTTATACGTAGACTCAGTTTATTAAACATTTTATAACACAATCAATTAGATCAATGTTTGTAATATAATCAATCAAATCAGCTAATTAATCAGCTATTTTAAATTTTAAATAATTAAATAATAATATAAAATAAATTAAAAGAAAGAAAATAAATTTTAAATAACATAAATTTTTTTAAATAAAATATTATTACAGACAATAATAAAATTTATAATTTTTTATTGTTTGTAAATTACAAACACATTATACTAGTAAATAACACTTTCTAACTTTTAGCAATCACTAAAATCATTTCTAGATTACCTTATAAACATTTTTTAACTGTAACACAATCAATTAGATCAATGTTTGTAATATAATCAATCAAATCAGCTAATTAATCAGCTATACTATTTTTCAATTATAAATAGTGTTTAATACAAATTAAGTAGTCAAATAATAAATTATTAAATTACAGTAAATACTTATTAATAATAAATAATTCTTATATAAGATTTTATATAATATTTCCAAATGTTTATCTTTGATATATTTAAGCTTTTATTAATCAGCTTACCAAAGTAATTTAAGTCATTATATAAAGAATTGTAAATTTTATTTTATTTTACTACATTTTATGTGTCTAAATATAGATGTCCCTACTTTTGAATAATTTTGATTTATCAAAATATTTAAGGATTCTATTAATTCAATTTTATCCATATATTTATATTTATTTAATGGTTTTATTTTTGTTAGATAGACGTTATAGTTATTATAACATATATATATGTATATCTTTTTCCGAATATAAGATTAATTAATTTTACTAACGCTTCTTTAATATCTACTAAATCTAGATTTGTATAAAGCGTACTAAAATCGTATGTATTTATATATTGAAAATTTATTCCTTTTGTCTGTTCTAAAATTTCTGTTGTAGAATTAATACTGAAATAGTGTTTTATACCAGTATTAATTCCGATTACCTTACAATATTTCTTGAAGTGTGCTTTAATTGCGTCAAGTATTTTATTCAAGTATATTATTTCTAGTACAAATCATATTCGCTTAATAGTTTAAATTAATTTTTAAATTATTTTTTTGTATATTGTAAAATTACAAGAAAAGCAAAAATCCATTAAAAACTACTTGAACATTTTACTTTAAAATTACCAGAAAAATAATGTTGTATTAAAAATACATCAAATAGTGTTTTATACCAGTATTAATTTCGATTACATTGCAATATTTTTTAAAATGTGCTTTAATTACTTTAAGTATTTTATTCATATAGACAGAAAGTGGTTTTAATGTACATTTAAACGCACTACATATGAACCTAGGTTTTATTGGATTTTTATGTAATTTTGGATTCCAATATAATATAGGTATAGTTTTATTATCTGATTCAACCTTTATACCCTTTTTATCCATTATAGAACAGTGACTTGTAATAATTGTTTCTAAACTCAACTCACTACGTTCATATGTTGGATTTACATTTAAATCATTAGAATTAACCTCTTTCATTAGTATATCATAATAAAGCTTTTTGCATTTGAAGACAAAGTTATTACTAGCTTTATCAATAGTTGTTACCCTTTTTATATTTCATATTAAGCTTAAAATATAATAAAGTATATATAATAAAATAATATATATAATATAATATATATAAAAATATAATAAAATATTATAAAGCCTTATATATAAATGAATATTTTTTCCGAATATAAGATTAATTGATTTTTCTAACTCATCGTTAATAAATGTTAAATCTAAATTCGTATAAGGAGTACTCAAATCGTATTTTATTTCTTTCTTTTCAGTGTTCTAAATATTCTTTTGTGGAATACTGAAATGAGTATACCACAAAAGAATTTAAGTATTATTAAATATTATTAAGTATTATTAAGTAAATAATTTAATATATATTTAATATATATTATGTATATTATATTATATATATTAATATATAAATATATTAATATATATATTAATATATTATATATATTAATATTGATATATATTAAGATATATCATTAATAATATAAATGTAGCGATAATATTATATGTTATCGCTACAATATATATTTACTTTAATATAATTATCTCATTATTATATTTATAAAATCTAATATATTTGAATTAGTAAATTACATTTTATGTACTTTGTTAATAATATTAATAATATTCTTTTAAAAATATACTGATTAAATAAATAGTGTTTGCCACTTAGTCAGTATTATATAATATGATCTTTAGCTATAAATTATTTGGGACATCTACCTCAAATTGACAGTAGCGAATAATATAAAACACGAATAACATAAATTATAATATAAAATATAATATAAAAAACGAATAACAATATATCAATGCTAATTATAATTACTAATTCAAGAATCCATTGTATTTTATAAAGTCATGTGTATAGTACGATAGATTATTTTGTTCTTTAATATCTGATATTAATTGAAAAGTTTATTTTGAATTTTAATAAATATATTAAAGTCAGATAGTATTATATATAGTATTATCGCTACAATATATATATATTTATTTACAATACATATATATTTTTAATTTCATATATTTTGTCAAATCTAAAATATTTGAATTAATAATATTCATTTAAGTCTCTCAGATTTGATTTGATTTCATTCAATCCTAATTGATACGTGGAATTAAGCGTTTTAATCCAAAAATCTAAAAATTTTAATCATCTTATCACATGAGATTTATTATGTAATTTTTATTTAGCATTATTTTTTATTTATAAATAATAAAAATAAGTAGACCCAGTCAGCTGATTTGCTTTATAAATCATAACAATTGTAGAACATTTATTCTTTTAATCTTTTATGGAACAATGACTTGTAATGACTTAAATGGTACTCATGACTACTCAATTAAATAAAATTAAAATTAAGAAGCAAACTATATATGCCTAGTTTTATAATGGTCATCAATTTCAAAATATAGGTAGGTTTTCAAATTGACGGTAGCACATTCAATGACTTAAATCCCTACGTTCATATGTGCATTTACATTTAAATCATCATAATTTACCTTTCACTAGTATATTTCACCAGAGGACAAAGTTATATCAATGAAGAATTTCAATAACAATGAAGAATTTTACTAGGTTAATTATAATTTATTTAAGAATTAAAGATTTTTTTATTAAGAATTATGCAGTTGTTTTTATTTATTAAAAACAACTGCTGTTTTTATTTATTTGTTTTTAACAACTGTTTTTATTTATTTGTTTTTTTATTAAAGACGTTAATGTATTTTACATAATTTATAATTAACCCTTAAGGAATTAAAAATAGGCTATACCAATACTTAGGTGGATTCAACTACATTGCACATAATGTACATCAACTTGTTAAAGTGGGAATGTAATATTCACGATGTATTCACTTTTCAAGATAACTACTTCACATTTAACAATGTGAAGGCAATCTATTCGGCAATCTACGTAATACTTTTGTGTGCTGCGAATCCTAAATATAACTGTGATATCTGAATTTTTAATCGAACTAATTGAAATTATTAATCTAACCAAGTTGAAATTATTCTAAATAATCTAACTTAAATTGATTGACGCAAGAATCGTGACTTTTTTCATTTTTTACTTTTTCCTTTTTACGTCCCATATAACATTGTTGAAAATCTCGATTATCAATGCAGTTCAACTACTTTTATTACAATCATCGGTACTACATTTGCTTAATTGCGAGTTATTATTATTTCACTAGTTATTAATAAAACCCTTACTTACTTATTATTTCACTAATGGGAAAGCCTTTTCAAATATAAAAGCTTTATTGCATTCGGTTTATCATGTATATTGCGTTTCATGTTGCTTTTACATGCTTATTTGATAAAATCTGTAATTATCTTGAACAAACATTTGATTTGCTCAAAGCTTTAACACTAAAATTATACTTGTTATAATTTTGTCATTTACAAAAGGCTATAAAATATTAATGTTCCTTTAATTTCCACTTCAATTTTCGGTGTTAATTCAGGTGATTTTTCCGTTGATTGTGAATCAACAAAATTCAAGTGTGTATATTTTGCCATCAATATAATTTTATGCAGATACTATATACATCACGCATTACTAATTAATGTTCGCACATCTGCTGTTTTTAATAAAAATAATCCTCGTCTCTCGTTTACCCAGCATAGTACGTGCCGATTGAATTCTTCAGAGGTGAAAGACCCCGGATGGTTCAGTCGGAAAGCGGCGTGTTGGATTGGTTGGGGGGGGGCTCAGATCCTTCAGGAACTGAGGCCATAATAGAAGTTTCAAGAAGACTCCTAGGTGAAGTTTAAAAAGATTACTTGATTTCTATTGACTACTGTCTGATTTTTGATATTTTGGTTGATATGTATCTCATTATACTTTTTTGTATTAAGAAAATCTTTATTTATTTAATAAAACTTAATGTGAACTTGTAATTTGGTGACATTCCATATGAGAGGGGCCGTTTCAACCAATATATATAAATAACTTCTATTATTTCTTAGGTAAAATAACAACAGATGCATTTCATTGATCTATATGGAGATATCTTAGTGGAGATTAAATAAAAGCGATTAATAGTATATTCTTTGTATAGTAGCGACAAACCAAATTTTTAATGTGGTTTGTTAATGCAACAAACCATAAAAACATGCAGATACATCGACATGGATATTAATCGTAAAATATAATACCTTAACTAAAACTTATGTAAGCATTGAAAAATCATTTAAATGCTAGATCGTTTAAAAAAATTAAGTTATAATTTACTAAAATTAAAAATATTGTTGTCATGGCGACAACTGTCAGCTTCCAATTTATGATTTGACAGTACGGCAATTGCTAAATATTTGTAGTAAATCTGACAAAATCGTTTACATTGTTTTAATTAAATTAAAACAATAAG
Source organism: Pomphorhynchus laevis (assembly GCA_012934845.2). Taxonomy (NCBI): domain Eukaryota; kingdom Metazoa; phylum Acanthocephala; class Palaeacanthocephala; order Echinorhynchida; family Pomphorhynchidae; genus Pomphorhynchus; species Pomphorhynchus laevis. The sequence continues at coordinate 17,755 of WNNJ02001338.1, read as the reverse complement.
GTGTAATTAAATCTGATATTTTTGAAAAATTTAAATTTTCGACTAATTTTTAATTAATTTTAATTTTCATAGATATAAATGACAAAGCATGATAAAAGAAAATTGATTCATTATTCTAATCATCCGAGGAAGCTTTTAACTATAAAACCAAAATTACAAATTCAAACGAATAACAATTTTCCTCGAAGTATTAACGAAGTAGGTATGTGATTTTCTATAATATTTTAAAATTATTTTTATTTTATATTTGAATTACGTTAAAATAATCTTAAAATAATGTTTCCTTTTTTATTGTTAATATTTGCTATCTTTTAATTTTATCAAACTGAACAACGTTTAAAAATAATAGAATAAATAATTTATTTTTATTTACATTAACTAAAATGTAAATATTTGTTTAATATTTTTACTTTATATAAAAATTTCTATCTAACATGCGCAATATTTATAAAATAACGAAAAATAGTAATTTATATTGATTTATATGCATTAAAATATAAATTTTCATTTTATATTTCTAAATTTTATTATATTTTTAATTAAATTAAAATAGTATTTAAATATTTTTATATTATTAAATATTATTATTTAATTAAATATAAATTAAATTATTTTAATTCAAGTAATTACCGGTTTAGCTTTAACATCTATCATTTAATTGGCTAAGTTGTCTATGAATAAGTAAGTTTTTGCTGTGTGTCTAATAAAAAATGTCAAAATACGAAAATTTAATTTATATAATAATCTACAAGTTTGTTCAGTAGTTACCATATTGGAAAATATATGTAAAAATTTAAAATTTAAATTCGAACATATTAATTAAAAATTAATTTATTAAAATAACATCTTTGTAAATATTAATAACTTAACATTATGTAATATGAACATAAAGTATTTCGATAAAGATGAATAAATAACTTTATATCGAGAAAGTCTAAATGTTTTATTGGGACGATCATGTGGAAATAAAATCTTTAATTGAAATGGCCGTGATTATGTTTATTGACGTTAAAAAGAGTAAAAACCATAATTTAAACCGGCAATAATGGAATATACGCTTAATTAAAAGATTATACCATTAATTAATGACAGAATCGTTCTATCATTATAATTAAGATTGAAAAATAAGAACGCAAGGTCAATGAGAAGCAACTTGGTTATACAAAAGTCTGATTAATAAACAAAAGTAATCAAGGAAAGAATTAAAACTGTCAAGTTTTATTAAGTTTTACTTTACATTATCTGCTTAATTTATATATTTTAATTTACAATTTTATATAATTAAATACCAGATGATTTTGATAAGTTTTACTTTACATTATCTGCTTAATTTATATATTTTAATTTACAATTTTAATATAATTTATCATGTATATAATTAAATACCAGATGATTTTGAAGAATTCTTATTCAAAAATGTTTTTGAAGTAATGTTTCTGCAATATTTGGTATTGATAGCGATAGAAAGCATTTCGCTTTAATAAACTTGTAGAGTACTTTTAAATTAGAATGTAAGATACTCAGCAAAGTTGAATAAAATGTAGCATGAATAAGAAAAGCCATCATCCACCAGATTTATTATAAGTAGTGATTGTTTTTAAGGTGATTCTAATTTTGTTGTTGAACCTCACGACACGCATATACTTAGTGCGCGGCCATCCAAGTCTGATATATCTTACAATAACCAAAATAATTCAGTTTTGACCGGTAATATACTCCCTGATAACCTAGCAACAACAGATATTAATCAATATCAAAAATTTACTGATTCTCCAACTTTAACTAATAAGCCTATAAGTATTCTACTAGCTAACGGGAAGCTTATACAGATTTCAAATATCCAGTCTTTGCTTGCGTCGGCCCAAATTATTTTGCGTCAACAGTCAAATTCTTCGGACTATTCTAATTCCCAAACTGTATACAATCAAAGTAATGGCATATGCACTGATGCTGGCCAACCATCTACTTTTTACGTAAGTTTAATTTTTTTGTTAAATGTTTATTGGATATTTAAAACTGATTATTTCTTTAGGTTGTTTTTTTATTAAAATTATTTATGAAATTAAAAATCCACTTATCTGGAAACCGTTTTTTAACTTAAATTCGTCACTTGCACTCGTTTTTAATTACCTTTAATTGTCTGTCACTTGTGCACATCAGTTCGCTAAACATTTGCATTACACTTTGTCATTGTTGCGAGCACAATTTAAAATGCTTAAAAATTTAAAAATTTTAATTTTTTTTAATTCTTTAGGCTGGATTTTTCGTTCACTAAAGTGTGTCTCCAATACTTTAATGTTACCTGTAATAAATACGATTACTTTTACGAAATACTTTTTTTAATAATATGCCGACTTGATCATGTCCCACATATTTTGACCTTTTGGAGTAGAGACTTATTTGGGCTATTCCGCTTTGGCTCTTGTTAGGGAGATAGGAAAACGATTAAAACACGTTACCGGGGATTCACGTGCTACTTCATACCTCCTCCAAAACGTTAGTATCGCTATCCAACGTGGAAAGGCTGTCAGCATTCTGGCGACAGCTCCAAAGGGCAAGAACATGGTAGGCTAGTGGTAGCAGCCAGTTTTGCTAAAAGACATTTTTTTACGAAGAAGACAAACGTTCTCCTGTATTTACCTTTTTTAATATTATTGTATTTATAGTTAAAAAACTTTTTATTTATAAAAAGATAAGGATTGAACAATAAACAAATTTCCAAAGATCTTTCAGTTTCTAAAAGTTAGTGTTTCGAATTAATGTTTTAATTCCCAATACGTGAATGAAAGTGAATAAGTTTTGCTTACGTAAACGGAATAGAATTTACTGGCATGCCATAATTTATCATATTTATAAAGCCGAGATTAGATAATGTTTGGAATTTAATGTTTCATCAAATTACTTTGTACGATCAAATAATTGTCGTACACAAAAAAAAACTATTTTTAGTGTACATCACACTAAAAATATGTATATTTTATATAAAAAATATAATTTAGTAAAAAAAGTTTTTTTTAAGTTTCTTTTTTAAAGTTTTTTTTATGTAAACAACTTCAATTGTGTAGAACTCAACAGTAAAATGTCGTATTTTTATTTTTGAATTTTTTGAAAATCTGAATAAAAACTCATTCTTTTATAAATTGTGGAGTTTGAAGAATTAGCAAAAGTCTAAAGCTGTTAGCAATTCCAAAAGCTTTCAATATGACTTTAGTTCAATCCCATTACGAGGAACATGTTAAAAAAATGTCCCCGGAATCTACAACAACAATTTCTTGACAAAAATAACAATAAGATTTTTCCTGTTAACCACTGATCCGGGTGTTGGGTCGTGCAGACAGTTCACGAACCAAACTACTCCAGACATCGCAATCCCGGGCAACAGGCTAGAGTTCTCTTTCAGATAGCTCTAGACGGTCTTCGGCCTGTTTCGTGATTTAATATTCCACCTGTAACGAGGTCTACCTCGAGGTCTCTATCCAGAGAGTCCAGCCTGGAAAACCATCCGAGGAAGGCGATCCCTAGACATCCTTAGAACGTGTCCTAGTGAATCGAAAATGAAACTTAAGAATTTATAGTTTCGCTTTTCAATTTTTTTTTGAATTTTGTAAATTTAATGTATGTTATGTAACCTGTAATAAATACGATTACTTTTACGAAATACTTTTTTAATAGGACTATTTTATAAATTTTAACTCGTTTTGTTAGGATATCGTTAGCGATAATATCTCAAAGAGCAACAAATCGTCAACTTTGCTGTCAATGCAAAATCAATGCATTGTTGATCCAAACAATTCTGATGCTCGACAAATGAAGAGCGATAATCTCGCGAACACAGAGTAAACTATTTAGAAATTGTTGTCGACTCTACCAAATTAAATAAATTTGCAGGTATTATATTGACCACAATGAAGAACTAAACAGGTTAAACAGGTAAATAGTGATTATTTTCTCAAGTTAATTGCTACTATTTAGACAGAGGTTACATCGACTTTATGACGACCCTACGAGGAACTTGCAGTATGATGACTCGCCAACAATCGCTTCAACGCTTGCAGCTATATCAAAAACTAATAGTTCTGCTGATGGATTTGGTAAGATTTATTTCAAATTTTTATTTCCAAGCAGTTGAGTATTTCAGGAAAATGTTATTGAAAATTAAGATATATTTTCAACATTTAGCAAATATTACAAATTATTAATAAGGCTCGTTTGAAGCATTCGTTTATTTTTAGTCCTACGTACCCTACTGAGTTGGACACTGTAGACTTCCAATATATTTTCATCATGGAAAATAGAATCTGCGCGGAACCTTTTTAATATTTATGCAATATTTATTCAATTTTAATTCATTAACCAAACTACGCGAATACCAATACATCACAGAATTGTTAACCGCCGCGGTCTTTCCGAATAAAGTCAATGAAGTGTGTTAGAAACGTAACAACGCATTCATATATCGAACCAATTTATATATAGGACCGTCATTCTTGAGTAAACGATTAATTGCAAATTCTAACGTTTTCTCGTTGACTTGAATAAAGTCAATGAAGTGTGTTAGAAACGTAACAACGCATCCATATATCGAACCAATTTATATATAGGACCGTCATTCTTGAGTAAACGATTAATTGCAAATTCTAACGTTTTCTCAATTAAGCACAAAAACGTTTATTGTCAAAAACTGTCTTTGGAAATGTCTTCTATAAAAACTGACAGGGGGATCAAATCCTCCCAGCTTACACCAGTGCGCCGCCTTCCGTCTAAGCCACTCAGGGTCTCACACACCTTAGGGACGAGGAGCTTAAGAAACCTATGTCTTCGCTTTGGAGGACGTCCTCTAGAAAAGAAGACTTATCTCGAGATTGCCCATGTACCCCCGAGGCGCACCTGAGCTTTCTCACTTATCGACAGATGATAAGCCCGTTTCAGGGCCCATCTAGCTCTCTTCAGTACACTGTTCAATTTAATCAAGTCTGGTTCGGTCGACTATTTAATCGTAATGGTACACCCCAGGTATTTTACTCAATGTGTAAAGGTAGGGAATAGTTGATTGTTCAATATGGAAAAGAGATCAGAGATTGTTAATCTCTTTAGCTTTTTCTTTGTTGCAGGGGCACCGTTAAATAGACCACCTGCGATTTAGATGAGTTGAGAATAAGATTAGAAGCGGTTAACTGATCTTTTAATTTTAAAAAGTAGAGGCTGATGTCAGCCTCTTCTGCCTGAAGAGATGACAGAAACCAGATGACACTGGTTTCTGTGCGGGTAGGTCAAGTTGTGCTAACTAATGAAGGTAAATCATAAACTGCAAACCCATAAATGGGTAGCATCTTGAATTTGTCAGCAATCTGATGTTGTCTTCAGATGTTTGAGCAGATGCCACGGGTAGGAATATTGTTTCTCCTCGTAATGAAGCGAATTTTACGAAGTTCATATTTCTTTTGTAAATCTAGTAAATCTATCTCATTAAGGGAGCTTAGTAAGTTTGTTACTTGTATTGTAGCCGTAATAGGCTTAAATGAGACTTTTGCAACATCCTTTATAGTACTTTGCAAATTTTATATACTCTTTTACCAAATCGGCAATCGTGAATGAGATCCTGTGGAAATATCCAACAGTTTTGTCGAAGTTCAACAGAATTCTATCTGCTGGAAACTTTTTAATAAATCTGTGAATGAATCTGTTGAAGTGGTCTTTCTTGGCTGTAGGAGTAATTGTAGATATGACCACTAAGTTTGCTGATTTTATTATAGGAGGAAGTTCCTCAAATGATGTTAAAATAGAAGAATTCAAGTCACTTACTTCGTTTTGGGCAACTTTACTTGCTTGATTTTGCATTTTTTCTTGAAAATTGCAATTGCTTAAACCTACGATGTGTTAGCACTTTGTATAACTGTAACAAAACATGTACTTGTTTAGCTCATGCTCGTTCAATGAATAGGCTAAACACTATCTACGGTAGCAAGGCTTAAAATATTTTAAAACAAAATTTCCTAATTTACCTTTCAATGTAAACTGTTTTTACTTATTATAAAGATAGTGATGGTAGTTTAGATGTGAAAGCACTGCATTGATAATTTTGTAATTTTACTTAAAACCTTTGTTTTGTGTTGTTTTTGACACCCGTTACAATTTTTAAGGACGTGATTCGCTATGATTTTCTCTCTGTTTAAGGAATGCTGAAATAAAAATAAATTTCCTCGTAAAATTTTTGTTCGTTAAGGCACTACTATCGATGGTATAAATCTCGATGAAATCAAAGATTTTGCACGGCTATTTAAGCTACGACGGTTAGCCTTAGGATTAACGCAAACGCAAGTAGGGCAATCTTTAACGGCAACTAAAGGACCAGCATACAGTCAGTCTGCAATATGTAGGTAATTTGCACCAGTTTAATTTTTTTAATTTATGTTTACGATCTATAGAGGTGATTTATATTTATTATAATTATATAATATTATTTATTATATATTTTTATTATCATTTGTGTTTTATAAAAACACAAATTAAATATTTAACTTTATTATCAATTAGATAGTCTCTTTTAAAAATTAACGACAATATAACTTTTAGAGTAGAAAATATAAATTTATATTTTATTAATATTACTTTAATAATTTATATCACTTGAGCAAATTATATATAGCATTATTATAAATAATAAATTTATATAGTTATCATTTTATTAATTAATATAATTTATAAATATTATTAAATTTATATTTGCTTTTTACAAAGTGCAAATTATTTCAAATTCTTGTCGAATTTGAAATAATTCAAACGCACGAAATAATTAAAAAATACCTGACGAATTTTACAGCGAGCAAAATATTTGCTCAAATAAAAACTTTGTTTGATTGATAAGTATTGGTTGGATCCAGCTTTTATCAACATATGAAAATTGAAGATAAACTGCTTCACTTTCTCCTAATTAACGACAGGTAATAGCACGAAGGAACGGTTTATCGATTTGTAATAGCTCTATTTTTCCGATACCGTTCGTGGTCTCAATTTGCGCAGAAACGATAGACATGAAATATCAAAATAATTTGGACCCATCGAATATTTCATAAAAAGTCATGCCGAACAAAAATGAAAGAGTAAAAATTGATTCAAATGAAAGCTTACCTTTGTTTGATTAATAATGTTAGTTGGGTGAGTTTTCAAACAACATATAGAATCTGGAGATAAACGTCTAATTTTTATTCAATAATTAATAGAAGCAGACAGAACATATCTAAACTATAACAATTTTGAATATAATATTAATTGTATATATTAAACATTTAGTAATAATTGTTTTATCGTATATTATAAGTTGTCACTTAAACCTTAAAGCAGTTTAGTTCGTTTTAAAAATGTATTTTTAAAATTCATTAGTTCGTTTTTAAAATTTATTTTAAAATTTATTTATTTACGCCTTAAGTAACTTTATTTCGGACTACCTTAAGTGACAACTTATAACTTAATTTGACAGATAAACCCTTATATTTGATAGGGTTATTATATTAACCTAGGCTAAGCAGAGTATATTTAAATTAAAGGTTATAAACCTCGAATGTACCAACAAATATAATCTAGATTCTTCCATGATATTTTAGTATAAATTCGAGTTGTGATCATTAGTTACTATTTGACTTAAAAAATACGTAATAATAGAAATCTTAACTAATAATAAGATTTTTATATTTGAAATGTAATAATAAATAATATTAAATTATTAAATAATTAAACTTTAAATTAATTTTTTAATTAATTTTTTATTTTATTGAATAATTGAAATAAATAGTTCACGATAACTTCTATATATCCTTTAAGAAGCAATCGGTCATTTTAAAGAAAATGTTTACTAATTGAAATTATATTTTTTAGTTAAATTTAGTTTTATTTTAAACATTTTAATAGTTGAAAAATATTTTTATTTTGTTAGAAAACAAACTAACTAAAAATTGTTTCTTAAAAGTAAATTTGTCATCAATGATATTTGTCTTACTTAAGGCTTCTATTGAATGAAGCCTCTATTGATATCCAATGCACTGTAATTCGTTGTTTAAATTATCAGACATTATTGAATTCCAAATTAATTGCTTTTTAGGCCTTTCAAAGTTTGATTTTTAAATGACAAGTATTAAGAAACCAACTTTAAGTATACCAAGTAAAGAAGATATAAATTATATCAAAGAGGTTCACTGTCCAAAACATTCTATTAAAAATAACTGTACAATAAAATTCTATTTTTAGCAGAATCAAAAAGATGTATTCAAATTTTCGAACACAATTTATCATCAATTAACATAATCATCAACAATTCCTGATAATGAACACAGTTGTGTTCGAAAATTTGAATAAAATTTTGATTGTCAAGCTGTTTTTCATATTTAAATTATAGTTTATACTTAATTTAATTCTTGACCGAATAATTTGTTGGTCAATAATACGTTTGTAATAAAAATTTTATTTATACTCCTCAAACAGGTTCAACTTTACTCCTTCTTTTAATTTTCCTGCTATAGTATTTCCGTATTTTGAAATGCTACTAGCATATCGAAATAATAATTTTGCTTAGACCAATAATATAACTGACGACTTTCTATTGCTACAAGATGTTAACATTATAGTTAAATCACTGAAAGGTTATAAGCTTCTACATTTTCGCCAAAATGCCATTATCTGATTTTGGTGTTTAAACGCTTACCGTTTAAATACATTTAGCGTTTATACGATTAAACGTTTACCCTTAATCATTGCTGATGACGCTTACAGTGTCATCAGGAATGATTTTTTTTTCGTAATTTCGTAACTTTTTTCTTTGATCATAATACCAACTCTTCTTTATACTCGTCAGGCAGGTTGAACATATGCCTTTTATAGCTTTAGTATTTTTGTTCTGAAGAGAGAACTGAATGTCGACGATAATTCTTGTGTGGAGAGTAATCATCTCAAACTGCAAAACGTTCAGTACCAATAATATAATCAACATTATATCGATAAACTCTTATTTTCGCATTGAACTCTATTATTCAAACTGGTAATTGAATGTTTATTTGCTTAGATTTGAGAAGTTAGATATTACTCCAAAAAGTGCTGCCAAAATTAAGCCCGTATTGGAAAAATGGATGAAGGATGCCGAGCGAAAATATGCTCACAGGTATATTTGAAACTTATTCATCACAATTAATTAAATTGTTCAGATATCCGTTAACAAACTATCAAAATACTCATTGAGAGAAATAAAAAGTTTAAAATTTTCTTGAAAATAAAAAATTCAAAATTTTAAGAAATTAAAGTGAAAAAGAAATTTAATTTCAAAAAAAAATTAAATTAATTTTTTTTCCAATTAAAATGCCTTCGTTCAAATATATTTTTTAAATAATAATTACAAAGAGATAATTACTGGTAAAGAACACGCAAAGACGAAATATTTTAAAAATACGTTTTATTTTATTTTTCTTACAGAACCGTTTTAAAAAGAACCGTCTCATATTTTTATATACAATATCGAACCGTCTTAAATAAGAACCGTCTCATATTTTTATATGCAATATCGAACCGTCTTAAATATCAATATAATATCGATATTCTATATTGATACCATCTTGTAGGTTACTTAAATATATCCCTATCAAAAATAAATAAATAAATGATCGGCTTTTACAGAATAAATAAACATCTTTTACGAAATCATATAAAATTTCAGAAGTTAAAAATATCAAAAAATAAAATCAAAATCGTTTTATATTTTAAGATATGATTTAAATTATATCTCAATTAGAACGAGTAATTTATTGCGCGAAACATATAATATTTTATCTTTTCTAGATTTGTACAGCATTTCTTATCAAAGCATTTTCATGTTTGCAAATGTTTAATAAAGGACGTTGTTAAATCAATTGATATATCAGTCTATACAATACATTATATGCATTATATTTTGTATATAATACAAAATATAATCTCAAAATATACAATTTGAAATTTTTAATATTTAAATAAGATATTTAAGAGTTCCTATTTTTAATTAATAAAATAAAATTTGCTAAAATAAATTTTTTCAGTATTAGTAATCCATCTCCTCTTCATAAATGTCTGTGTTATTTACGTTGTTTTGACAAGAATAATGTTAAAGTTGATTGTATGGACATGGAGATGCTTATTCTTATGATGTATTTTGACATTTATATGTATATAAATCATTTATTCAAATTCACAAACTACATATTATTTTCATGCGACAGCAATAAATTAAATTACTTTATAATCGAATGTTCGATAGCAAATAAATTTATTAATATTTGTGATAAATTTTAGTATTTTAAATTATTAGTAATAATTTAAAATACTAAATAAAGAATAATTATCAAAGAAAAGTCACAGAATTTGCATTGATACAACAATCGTTAATTATAAGCAAAATACATATTGTGATTTTCTTTATATGTAGGCCATCTTTCCTGTCAAAACTTAAACACGGCTCACAAACATATGTGGATTTTATCAATGAATTGAATTCAAGAAAGCGAAAGCGACGAACTTCTTTTTCTCCAAAAGCACTTGATGTGCTCAACAGATCATTTGCCTGTAATACTCACCCATCAGGTTTGTAAACCTTTTAAAGAGAATCAATATATTTTATTTTTCTAATGTATAAATAAATCGTAATTTTTATTAAATGGTGTTTTTTACTTTTATTTTATGTCGGTTTGAGAAAAGCTCAATAAACTTACGCCGAAATTACAAATTGCATTTACATTATTTTAGCTGATATGTGGTACCACTCTCAGTGGTAAAATTACTCTTGAATAAACAAGGGTAAACTTAAAAAGAGTAATTTTGAAACTGAAATTTCTGAATTTTAGTTTTTTTGAATACTGAATTGTTTTTACGAAAAAATAAAAAGATTTAAATTTTCTGATAATTTTCAAAACATCTAATTTATTGATTAATCGAGCAATAAAAATTTATTATTTTATAGATTCAACGGCTTAACCTCTCAGGTTAATCACTGACGACTTTCTAAATCATTTATAATATTAATAATATATAATATATAATATTAATATTAAATAAATAACATTATATAAATAATATATAATATTATATAAATAATATATTATTTATATTATACATTTTTTTTAATTTTTTATTTATAATTATTATAAATTGTAATATAATTTTGGCAATATAATTCTTCAGTTGTAAATAAACAAATTTTCCCATTATAAATTTTAAGAATTTAAAGATCTATCGAAAATTTAAAATATATGTTTAGTTTTTTAAAAAAAATTAAAATGATTATAATTCTGCGATTATAAGTCATCGTACTGCAATTAAAATAAAATCCGTTCTGTCATCAAATCGATGAACACATCAATTCTTCCATGTAAAAATTCGCTGATGTTTAGTTTTAAAGTTATCATTTAGGTGCGGAAATGACAATGCTAGCTCAAAAGTTACATTATGACCGCGAAGTAATTAGGGTTTGGTTTTGTAATAAACGTCAAGCTTTGAAGAATATGAGTAAGAAAGATAGCTCTCGTTCAACATCACCAGCAACCTCGTTAGACAGTAATCAAATGAATATGTGCTCTGACAATAGCAGCTCCGGTGATCAAAGTTGTTCACCATGTTCTGTTACACACATCCAAAGTAACATAAAAGAAGAGAATATGCCATTATCGTCAAATTGCTACACTCTTGCAACGCAAACGTCGGTACCGTCAATTTGCTCAATAGATTTTAATCAATCTTCACACTGCTTTAATCAAGATTGTGGTGGTTGCCTTCCGGATCACCAGAATTCATATAACGACAATCATCATAGCTGTGAAACTGATATTAAGGATATCTTTGGATCATTATCCCAAGATAACTGCGAAGCGATTCCTCAGCTAACATTTGCCGATGCTGTAAAAGAGGTTACGGATGAAAGCGTTAGTAATAGCCTATTACATGAAAGTGAACATTTGATATGCAATGATTTCAGTAAATCACCGATCAATTGTTTAGCATCAAATCAATATTCATCAAAGTATTTAATACCACAAGCAAAATCGGACCAGCTGTATTATCTAGACGACAGTCATGCTTCCGCTAACCTAAATGAGCTATTCTCTTCGTGTTCGTCCTCGCCAAATCCATTCGAAATTAAGTTTGACAACGAATAAACAAAGAAAAACTTGGTGTTATATTTTGTTGGTTTTGTAAAAATGTAAAAATTGTTCTCATATTTTTTCGAGATCTTTTTCAAAGCAATTTTTTAATTTTTATCAACTTATTAATTTTTATTAATTTATATTTTGTTGGTTTTTAAAAATGTAAAATTTATTCCGTATTTTTTCGAGATTTTATTCAAAGCAATTTTTTAATTTTTATCAATTTATTAATTTGCGTTAAATTATTTAATTGTATTCAAAACAAGTTATTGATTTTCATCAATTTATTAATTTGCATTAAATTATTTAATTTTATACAATGCAATTTTTTAATTTTAATCAATTTATTAATTTGCATCAATTTATTAATTTTATATCAATTTATTAATTTGCATTAATTTATTAAGTTTATTTAAAGCAATTTATTAATTTTTATCAATTTATCAATTTATTTATTTTATTTTATTCAAAGCAATTTAATAATTTTTAACAATTTATTTACTTGTATTAATTTATTAATTTTATACAAAGCAATATATTAATTTTAATGGTTCTTTTACATGTAAAAACTTTGAGGTAAATTAACAAGTACAAAAATAAGGAGCCAAGAATATATCATAAAGGAATTCGGATGAAGTGAGGTCAGACGAATAATTGAGTCTTCTATGATGACTAGCATGGGGGATCAGATCTCTTCAACTTTCACCAGTGCGCCGCCTTTTGTTTGAGCCACTCAGTGTCTCACACACCTTAAGGTCCAGTCGAGGCGTACTATGGTAGGTAATCGCGAGACAAGGAGCTTAAGAAACCTATGTCTTCGCTTTGGAGGACGTCCTCTAGAAAAGAAGACTTATCTCGAGATTGCCTATGTACCCCAGAGGCGCACCTGAGCTTTCTCACTTATTGACAGATGATGAGCCCGTTTCACGGCCCATCTAGCTCTCTTCAGTACACTGTTCAATTTAATCAAGTCTGGTTCGGTCGACTATTTAATCGTAATGGTACACCCCAGGTATTTTACTCAATGTGTAAAGGTAGGGAATAGTTGATTGTTCAATATGGAAAAGAGATCAGAGATTGTTAATCTCTTTAGCTTTTTCTTTGTTGCAGGGGCACCGTTAAATACGACCACCTGCGATTTAGATGAGTTGAGAATAAGATTGGAAGCGGTTAACTGATGGCCGTATACCACTAGATGTTGATCGCGTTTAAAAGTCTAAAAGAGTTCGATAGAGGCAGCAAGATATAATATAGGAGAAAGTAGGAAAGCTTGAGGCATACCTGTAATAGATTGGAACTGACGAGCATCAAGGTCGTCTTCATAAAAGTACCGCTTGGTGTACAGTAATATCTCCACCCTGTTAATAATTTTCGCAGGCAATCCGAGGGACCTAAAAGAAGAGATAACAAAGGGAATGGAAATTCGGTCAAATGCAGAGGAGAAATCAAGGAAAACAGCCACAATGAGTGGATGACTATTATCCTGACAGAACCGATGCACCTCATTAACTGCCGAATGTACCGTGTGAACTTTGACAAACCCATGGAAACTTGGTGGGATTAAGTCACGCGTACTTAGATTGTCGCGGATTTTACGAGCAAGCGTTTTTCGTTTATGAAGATGATATAGTTTTGATCCAAATAAGGCATAGATCTTTAGGGAATGTAATCGATCTCTATCTTTGTGTAGGGTTGTATATGCGACCTTTATAGGTAGTCGAAAAGATAGCGGTAGCATGCGATGAGAGGTAGGAATTGAATCGGAACAGATTCGCTTTTCCTAATCTGGGGAGAGTTGGATAGCTTCCCGTAAGCAGGTCACTATGATTAAATCAAAGTTAAAGCTCATTCTAAGCAACGTATCTTCCTCTAACCGCCAACGGAGTAGATCGTGCTAGGTGGACAGATATTGGCGCGACTGCTCAATACAGGTAGGCTTTAGCAGCCACCTCTCGTGTAGCGGTAGAATGTCGAGGAGAAAATTTGTTGTCTACAATGAAAGGTGAGGATGGTGGTTTATTTATAAGATAGTCGTTCCTTGTTTTGAGTTGTGCTGCGTTACTCAAACGACCAGTTTTGTCTTTGAAGTAACCACGTACCATGTCTTAGCCGCTACCTAATATACGATCCAGGAGATAACGGTTCTTAAGAATTTCTCCTGCCCGGATATAGACATTGTATATTCTTATACGTTTACCGTATTTTCAGAGTGTAATTTTAACCCTAGTGCTCTACACCAAGGTTAGAAGACCTTGAGATGAATAGGAGTGAGGTGGGATTATATACGAAGTAAAGTGGGAGGTTATGTGCATTGGAATAAATTGAGTAATATCCTCGGGAGACCGGATAGATATAGTTTCCTGAAGGACTATAACATCTGCATAACGGCCATAAAAAAGGCTAAGGGCAGATGCACCTCCCGAATTCTAATGAATGATGTTTAGTGAAAACGGTTTGGAATTACTTACGGTGCAAGGGTGTCACTAGAAGGGCCGGCAGACCCACTAGTTATACCCAGAGGGGGAAAGTTGCCCTTCCGGCCTTGGCCCTAACAGTAGGTCCACTGACCGCTCCATCTCTGTTGAGGTAAATATCATCATTTCCCACCAGTTTCCAGTTATTGTTTTGTTTCTGGAGTTTGACCGGCGCGGTCTTCGAAGACGATGAGCGCTTGTTTGAATTTTTCACATCAGGTGTTGGTACGTTGTTCGGCATCAATAAGGCATCGGAGAGATTTTTTATTAGCGTCATGATGGGCGTTATTCGATCCTTGATATTTATATCAATAATTTTCATATCGGTCAAGATCGGCCCAGTATCACTGACGGTTGCGGCATAATTTTTATTCGTGGACTTGGAAATGATGACTGCTACTGTTGCCTGTCGTACATTTCCGGGACCAAGTAGGATGTTGCTGCTTGAAGTTGATGCATCAAGGCGCAGCATTGCAAGAGGCCGGATGGTCCCGGTCTTGTAAGCCGCAGATACCGCAGCTCTTGCTTACTTTACATGTTGAGGCCCAGTGCTTCCAACTGTGGCACTGTTTGCAGTGAGGGTTGGTGTATTTATTTTATATTTATGAATGTAAAACGCAGATTACAACCCATGAAATGGTTACAACTGGAGTTAGTTAGACGATATGCGTTTTAGGCAGTTGTATTTGTAAACGCGATTGGAAGGGGATACAATTCTTCCCCTTTATGAACCTCAGATTAGATAAAGGGTAGTCGTGTTTGAGAACGATCAGGTCCTCGTCATATAGCGAAGATTAGAAATTGGAAATCTTGATAGTCGCCTGGGTAGGCTTAAAGCATATGTTGGCTGTATATTTTAAGTAAAGATCATTAAACTTCATGTACTCTTTAGTCTTCTGTGGCAAAAGACACCCGGTAGCAGGTGCCAACTGGCTTTGTAAAGTTTAACAATATTATGTTTTTAGGATATTCTGATATAAAGTTTCCCAGAAAAAGTTTAAAATGGTCTTTGGTGTCAGTGGGGGTGGTGGATGTAATTATACCCAGATTAAGTGATTTTTTGATTGGAGGAAGTTCTTAAATACTGTTTTTTGAAACATAAGTCACTACCTGCATTTCCGTTGCTTTTCGTTTTTTATGCTCCGAAACTAATTTTATGAACATGGGATTTCTAAGTGATTGTTTACTGATCCACATATATATAGTTTAGATTACTTATTCAAATCAGCTCCGGGATCATTTTACGGATACTTGTATATATTAATACTAGGATTTTAAGTCAAACCGGAAACACAAAGATAATCTTTTTATTCAAGCTTTCGACCAACTAATAACCTTCTGCAGGAAAATAATATTGTAAGAATTTATTATAATCAAGACAATTTAAACTTGAAATTGTCTTGATTATAATAAATTCTTACAATATTAATTGTCTGAGGCTCACGCCCTTAACCAGATCGAATTGATGTGCGGACCATCCTTAAACACTAAGCAGATGTTGTTGCTGAATTGTCGCTGCACTCGTTGGATCCTTAATGGATACGGCAGGTATAAAAGTAGTGCACGGATGTGCTGAGTAGACAACGGGCCATGATTTATTACGAAATACGGCATTTATACTAATTGGTGTTGCTTGATAGACTGGACTTCGATTCACGACTTTCAGTTACTATGTCACTTATAGACGACCAATGAGTAACTGGCAACACTCATCAGTAGAATGAAGTACTCACTGACCGTTTCGGTTGCATATGTGACATTGTGAATAAAGGCGTTTCCGACAATTGTCGGAGCGTAAGCCTCAGACAATTAAGCAAAGTGTCGGAAACGCTTTATTCATATATATATATAATAACGGCTGTGGCAATGTGGCCGTTAGTAGTCAGGGTGTATGGAATTGGATATCATGAAGGAAGGATTCTGTAGCTGGTTTTCAATGCGAAAGTCACCTCGTGTGACCTAGCAACTATTCGTTACATAAATAAGAATCCATCAAAGGATCACCAGTCCCGATTCCAATCGATCTTCATGATCTCATACGATATATATATATATATATATATATATATATATATATATATATATATGAGTCATGATTAGACAGCAGACTCGGATCGTAAAACGATTCGGCTATATATTGCATAATAGTAGAATAACGAGTCAATAGTGCAAAAACAGGATTATAAGACGTTTCGCTCCTTTATGGAGCTTTATCAATTGTAAGAACTTGATAAAGCTCCATAAAGGAGCGAAACGTCTTATAATCATGTTTTTGCACTATATATGGATTCATCCAGGACTGTCTATTTCACCTATCTGTTTTTCTCTATATATAGAGAATTTCATGCTTCTACACTGCAAGACGGCGTACCGTTTCGGCTTTGAGAAGCCTCATCAGTTGCAGCAATACAGTGTATACACATGAAAAACATACTATATATAGATTAAAGCAGAAAGAATTCACTATATGCTAATTGCATGGCGTAGCTTGCGCTTTCGAAGTCAATGCAATGCAGTGAATTCTTTTCAGTGTAATAGACATCAGTGGGATCACTAAATGACCAATATAATTTTTACAAAGGAAACACCGCCGCCTGGGATCCTCGGAGGACCAATAAATAAATTAAAGATTTGATTCAACCAGGACTGTCTATTACACCTATCTGCTTTTCTCTATATATAGAGAATTTCATGCTTCTACACTGCAAGACGGCGTACCGTTTCGGCTTTGAGAAGTCTCATCAGTTGCAGCAATACAGTGTATACACATGAAAAACATACTATATATAGATTAAAGCAGAAAGAATTCACTATATGCTAATTGCAAGGCGTAGCTTGCGCTTTCGAAGTCAATGCAATGTAGTGAATTCTTTTCAGTGTAATAGACATCAGTGGGATCACTAAATGACCAATATAATTTTTACAAAGGAAACAGCACCGCCGCCTGGGATCCTCGGAGGACCAATAAACAGTCCTGGTTGAATCAAATCTTTAATTTATTTATTGGTCCTCTATATAATATAAGTTTAGTAACTACATTTAATATTAATGCTATCAGTTAAGTTTACTGGCGATCACCTCTGCTGACCAAACTACAAAAGTATGGCGCACAATTTCAAACCCAATTAT
>WNNJ02001337.1:0-25597 GCA_012934845.2 Pomphorhynchus laevis | reverse complement strand
AATGTGTCGTAATAATAATGCGCTGATAACACTGTCATGCTTGGACAGTGACAATGACCAACTAAATGTTCCATTTTCATTGTCCGAATTGGAACTTGCTCTCTTTTCTATGTCTAATAATAAGGCGGCCGGCCCTGACCAACTTTGTGTTGAACAAATTAAAGATTCCTTTTATTTATTATCGAGTTATTGGCTACATTTATTCAATTGTATCCTATACGGTTATCAAATGCCGGTGTCATGGATGCAAGCTGTAATAAAAATCCTGTATAAGGGTAAAGGGGATATAAGTGATACCAACTCCTACCGTGGAATTGCCCTGCTAAATCATACCTATAATTTTTTATCCACTCTTATAACCAATCGATTATCGAAACACCGTGATTATCTGTTGCCGCCAGAACAATTTGGTTTCCGACCTCACCGATCAACGGTGGATGCAATCAAGGTAGTTCGTGAACAAGTGTTATTACAATTCGAACGCAAGAGTCATTTATATGCTATCTTTGTTGACTTTAAAAAAGCCTTTGATTCGGTTAATCGAGAAATACTCACCCGTAAATTGTCGATGGATTTCCGGATATCTGGTCGTATGCTGAAACTCTTAGGCAATATCCTCTATGCCAATTCATTAAATGTCTTCGACGGACTTACTTCATCAGACACAATAATTGCTAGCCGCGGTGTGATGCAGGGAGATCCGCTCAGCCCTATCCTTTTCTCTGTTTATATCCATGATTTGCCGTCTCATCTGAGAAACGAATGTCAAACTTCAAGTTCTGTTCTTTACGCTGACGACTTAGTTATTCTAACGAAAGATCTGGAATCGGCTCAAAACGTAACCACTGCTCTAGCTAACTACTGTTTAAATAATCTAATTGAAGTCAATATCGATAAAACAAAGGTAGTAAAGTTTCGTAAAGGTGGCAGATTGTGCTGACATGACGATATTAGTTTAAACAGCAGGAAGGTAGAGTTCAGTAATCAATACACGTACTTGGGGATGCTATTGACAAGTAGGTGGTCTTTTAAGCTTCATATCAAAAAGAAATGTGCGAAAATCGTTATAGCCACTTCGCGAGTTAAATGTTTAGGTAAGCTTTCCTTTGATGGTGCTCTTCAGTATTTTCATGTCATGCTTCTACCGATTTTGTCGTACGCGCTTTCAGCAATCTGGACAGACCTCACGACGGTTAATTTTGCGCAGATCGACAAATGTAAAGGCAGATTCATTAAGCGTGTTGTAGGCGTCTCTCCAAAGTGCTCGACGACTGCGGTTTATGTTTTATCTAAAGTCGAGTTATGTACGGAGTATTTACGAAATATGATCGGAGCACAAGATACGGTACATTATATTCAAAATAAAAAAGACTTTACAGATAAGGTTAGCAAGCTAGATCATCATCTGTACACTTCACCAGTTTATACGCAAACGAGTTGGCAGTCTCCGTGTGCTTCTAAACGCCCCCTCGTTTGGAGGGTTTCTTTACACGGATATCACGACAAGTTTTGTCGCACTCGCATACCTGTCCATAAACGTGGAGTTTCGTGTGTGTTTTCTGTGGTGATAGATGTGAGTCTTTATCCCACGTATTTGAGTGCCCGGTGTTAGCGCAAAAATCTTTGAAGGAGATCGATAGGTTAAGTTTACGGCTAACCTGATAAACCTGCTAAATTTCTTTTGCCTGTTGGAAACGAGCGGTTGACTATCAAATATTAATATTATCTCAAATGAAGTCATTGCACAATGTTTTATTTAATTTCTTTCATTTGGCCAAGTCGAGAGACGCAGTGCCCTAATAAATTTCCTCTACATTATTATTACATAGAAAAACTATAACTATTACTCATATCGTCAAAAATACACAAAAACCTTTAGATAAAGTACATAGGCACAAAGACTCCGTATTAGCAAAAACATTATTCACAAAGATTTCTTTATTGATATCAACGGCACGTCAGAATTTGAATTTAAAATTTTTCATAATAACAATTTAAATTTTTAAATTTAAATTGTTATATATAAATTAATTTATATAATATATTATTATATAAATATTGTTAATATAATTGTTTTTCACAAGCTTTCGACCACTTTTTGGTCTTCTTCAGGAATATAATTGTAAGTATTTATAGCTAAGAATATTTTTTAAGTAAGAATATTTTTGAAGGTTAAAAAATATTCTTAGCCATAAATACTTATGGCTAAGATTCTTTCAGGTCGAAAGCATTAAAAACAATTAGAATAACTATTGTCTTTGAACTATTCAGTGTATAACTTAATTTAAATTATAAATTTTACTTAATTTTATTTAGGTAAGACGTAATGGTCTAACAAGACGTATCGGTCTAATTCGACCTTTGTCAATATAAAACAGAAATCCACATAAAGCTGAAATATTACAAAATGATTACAATAATATAAGTTAAGTTATATCTGACCAGCTTAAACGAGCATCATCGTCTGCATTTATCAACTGCACATATGCAATTAATTACTAGCTGGTCACGTTCTTTTCTTTCTAATCCGCTATAAAGGATGCAATATTGCATTTATTCGTGATCCCCGTGAGTAAGCATGTGCGTTATAGCACCATCCATTGCTTTGTTTTTAACTGATATCGCCGTAAGTTCCACCTTCTTGCCAAGGATTGACATGTCTGTCAAACAAAAAGCATTGCGCACCTTTACATGTTCCAACGTAGATATTGTGCGTACTGTTGCAAGTGTGTAAGTTTCTTATTGGAATTGATGTACATGTTACAGATGAATGCAACACCTGTTGATCTTGCATCAGTTTGCATATCTTGCATCGTTTATCATTACATGATTACATTTTAGACTGTAATTTAGATATGTATACTGTTGACGCCATTTTATTTATCGATCTTAGTTCTACAATAATTAGTTGATCACTTTCATTGATATTCTTTATTACATCAACAATTTTCTTATTTAGAGCATTTATGGCAGGATGATAATCCAGTGTTATCACCATTGGTCTCTGCAAATTGTCTTTTACGCCGAGCGATTGGCAATGGCTGATTCTTTTTACTGATGATATTTGAGTGAATCTTTTTCGTCTTTTTAATTAGTCCTTATCCGGGTGAAGTCTGGAAGTCTTGAGCGTCGATTTAGAAGTCCCACGAGACATATGAGAAGTCTGAGAGTATGACAAGTTATGCGGCATCGATTGTGGTATACGCCTAGCTCCAGTGCGAAAATTGAAGAACTTTACCATTGATAACGCTTTTTGTTAGTATCCTCCTGATCGGCTTGTCGGAGAAGCCTGTCATCGGGAGTTGTCCGCGTTTAGCTCACCTTGCAGCTGGTATGCTGCGAAGTGTTTCCAGGGGAACCACGAGGACGAAACAACACTCCCATCATTTGCGTGGGGTATCATTCATTTTGGATATCCCCGTCTAATGAACTGACACAACATAAATATTGAATGTCATTGATACTCGCTATCATCTGTACATGAACGACTAATTCGAAGAGCGGTATTATACATGATATACCGTTTTGTTGATTTTAAATGCGCTTTGTGGGCATGCAGGTGAAGCGTTACCGATTATGGCTTTCTGGAAAACGTAGTCGTGCATATTCCTTCTTGTCTATATACAGTAACATCAAAAAAGTTATTCTTGTTTTCATCTTCAAATGTTAGTTTTAGTTGGCCGTTGTTGTTTAAATACTCTATATTTCTGCAAACTCTGAGCATTTCCAGGACATTCAAAGAAAATGTCGTGATGTATCTACAGTATGAGAGTGTGTACATCCCTTTATGTTATATCCAATCTTTTCTCATTTCGCTCATGTAAATGAAGGCAAGTGTAGGTGCAAATGTGTACCCATCGCTGTACCGCTCTGTTGTAGATAATGATTTCCGTCGAATTCTAATAGATTATTTCTTTGTATGATTTTTGTCGATTTTATTATGAAATTTTTTTAGCTTCGGCATTTTCGCTTTTGTCAGGAATTTTGGTAACTGTGGGTAATGCACTCTCAGTAGGAATACTTGGATACAGATTATGAACGTCGGTTGAATCTATATGAGCCGGAACATGTATTAGGAGTGATATTTGAGCAATTTATCGACAATTTTTGAAAGGAGCTCTGTAGGTGTACTAATACAGTTCACATTGAATCTACCTACATAAGGTATTTGCGATTTGTGAACCTTTGGTAGCATATAAAATGCTATATAGCGAGGTTTTATCTGCTTACAACCATCTGCTTCAACCACTGACAACAGTTTCCTTGTCACAAACTCATATACATGGTCCACTACAACTCTATCAAGTTTTGCCAGTTGTTCAATTTCTATCACTTTGTATGTTGTTTCCCTTAATTGTCGGTATGCATATGCCTCAGCTCGATACATATATATATATATATATATATATATATATATATATATATATATATATATATATATATATATATATATATATATATGGGTACCGCTTGTGAGCCTTTGTCGTCCTCTTTTAAGAAAATACCATTTCGTCCTTTGGTGTTCTAACACGTTATACATTTCTTTGGATATGTTGGATATGTTAGTATTAGATTTCTAAGGTAGGATTTCAACGTATTTTCGAAATAGCTCTTTGGCCAACTCATTGATTCGCGATAAATCCAAACTTCCGCCATTGCGTACCTTGTCTGTAATCTAGAGCTACCCACCTTATGGCCTTTGAGACTTGATACAGATCTATACCTGGTGTATTCAAAACGCATTTTTCAATACGCATTTTTTCGCATTTGATAACACGACACATTCTGAATGTTCTATCTCAAAGTCCAATGCGTCTAGAGAGCTTCGATCCATCTTATTAATTCTGTTTTGAATAAAACAGAATTGAATTAAAATTAAATTCGCTTTATATTAACTTCGCTTTATACTAACATTAAATTTAAAATAGAAATTTTTGAAGTATTATCCTGAGAATTCAATTATTCCTTGTCTTAAAATGTAAAATAAAAGAAAGAAATTTTAAAATAAAAACCGAATTTTGAAATTTAATACAACATTTCATTTTATATGAAGGGACTTAACCTTTAGATATAGAAATCTAAAAGTAAAGAGTTAATTAAAAGAGCTTCCAATGATTTCAATAGCACTGCAACGAAGAAAATAATCACCGAATATAGCGAACTTTGAAGTATATTTCCTTCAAGTAATGTATATTTGTCGAATACATTATATTATTTTACATTTATGACATGCTGTGTGCAAACTAAATTTCATGGAAAGCCAGTCTACCGTATAAATGTGCCTTACTTATACGGATTAAATCATTACAATTGTATATCAAATACCGTTTTTTATTAAAAGGAGGATGATATGTTTAATCTCAAAATAAAACGAACATGTGTTAGTGCCAATTGCAAAAATTTGAATTCTTTGAATAAATTAGATTTTTCTCTCAAATGAACCTGAAAAAAAATAAGAATTCAAAGCAACGAATTTAAAAATTATTTGCTTTGCGGTAAATTTGAATATTGTAGTGAGACACAGAGCAGGTTGAATTCTGTATTTAAAAAGCAGGTGTTATTAATTCTGTTTTGAATTAACAAAACAGAATTGAATTAAAATTAAATTCGCTTTATATTAACTTCGCTTTATACTAACATTAAATTTAAAATAGAAATTTTTGAAGTATTTGTATTATCCTGAGAATTCAATTATTCCTTGTCTTAAAATATTATTAAGGAATAAGAATAATCCTAACACATTTCAGTATTGAATACATTGTAAAAAAATTAATTTTTACAAAATTGTGAAGTAAATAAAATGCAACATTAATGACGATGCATCATTAAATGGAATACTCGTGCAAAATTCGTCTCAGCACATCCTCCTGCTCGTTTTCTTCACTTAGCTTCATGATTTTCATCAAGAGATCATAGTTGACTAAGTCACTGATAACAGAGTCATGCTTATAGGCACGATGAGCATCAACAAAGTTACGTATCCATCTTGCGTTTGTTATTAATTTTCCTAAATTACAAAATAAAGATATTAATCTACAGTTCTGTACATGTTCAACCTTTTAACAAACTTTCTAGAATAATTTTTTTAAACATTTGCACCAAATGATAAGCTAATATAATAATTTAGGCATTAAATGTATAAAAAACGGGTAATTTTACATTAACTCGTTTGTTAATGATATATATTTGTTAATTATATATAATCTTAAGGTTTTGTTTGAATCGGTATTGCTCGAGATTGCGAATAGCAATTCTTTCCATATGTTTGGGTAAGTTTTTGAATCGAGCATATTCTTCACCGATTCAAACAAAACCTTAAAATTATATATATGGAAAACTTAAGATTACATAGAAAGAATTGATTCACTCAATCTCGGTTTCTTAGAGTCAAGCATCCGAAGGTTTGATCCTCTGGTTGTTAATGATGGTCTGGATTGCAAATTGTAGGATTTAAGAGCTAATGCCACCTACAATTTGAGCTAGATGTCGCAAATGCATTTTCACAATGGCACAGAGGCAGCCGAAACGGCGTGTGATAGTTCATCTTACTGACGATGGCTGCCGGCTATCACATGACCGTCTAGGAGTAACGAGAGTGTGCAGGCTAAAGAATATGCTCGATTCAAAAACTTACCGAAACATATATATGCCAAAAACCGGAGTTCGATTACAAGTAGAGCAGACTTCATTATCACTCCTAGACGATCTGATTGTAACTGGCAGCACTCATCAGTAGAGTGAACTACCATCAGTCGTTTCGGCTGCCTTGTGATATATTTAAAAGGCATCTCCGAGAATTCGCAGATGGGGTAGCATGGGCATAGCCTCTTAGAGATGCCATTTAAATATATCACAAGGCATCCGATACGACTAACGGTAGTTCACCCTACTTACGAGTGCTGCCGGCTACCATCAAATCGTTTAGGAGTGATAACGAAGTCTGCGCTGCTAGTAATCAAACTCCGGATTTTGGCAAAATTCTTGATTATAAAACTGTAGCTTGTAAGCTCACGGAGCATAGTGTGAACCATCCAGCTATTAAATTATATATACTTTTTCAATTTTCTCTGCTTTTTCTGGTTTGTATACGATTCGAAGATTATTTAATATATATAACTACTCGATTAAGATGTCGATAAAACTTAAAATAAGAATTTTAACATTTACATGGCCGTTTCCCCTAATAATTATGATACTTATTATCGTGTATACTTATTATGATACTTATTATACATAAGATTATATTTATAGCATATTATATTTAAAAATAGTATATCATTATGATTTCCTATTTTTTCATAATAGGAAATCTGAGTCTACGTATTTATTTGTCATCTATTGACGATATCCAGAAAAAGATTGTAATCACTTGCCTCTTCGAATATCGCTGATATCGATATTTCAGGTATTACATTGACCAATAACATCATCATGTCTTAAAGATTTGCAGCACATTTTGATAATATAAGTGATATCTTTAGGTAAGGCCAAATATGTTCCCTTAAAGCTTTAATCGATACGTTTAATGATCATTCAACAGCTATGAAAGTGTATTGGTTGTGTTCAGAAAATAACAGTCAGCTCTCTGTGGTTATTTAATTTATGCTACAACAGGTAACCGGGATTGCCAGCAGTGCAAATGTATACCAGCCGTTTGAACCAAAATGACTATCAAAATAAGGATTAGAGGTCATCAGAGGAAATGCCATATTATCATATTTCAATCACTATTCCTCCACCAAACATTGCAGCGAGGTCAAATACATGTACATGACGTATTTCCTCTCATGAAATTTGAATCCACCTTCTCCAATACATAGTCTCGTTGTTATCTACAAGCTGGAAGAAATCAGATAACTAAGTCTTCGTATTTTATACTATGTACAGATAAAAAATAAATAATAAATAATTATAAGATTTTATACAATTTATATTTATATTTTAAAATTTTAAATTAAAATTCAAAATAAAAATCAATTCTTATGAATTATCTAATAAAAACAGATGATGTATAAGAATACGGATTAGGGGTCATCAGTAGAAACTGCAATGTTATCAGGTTTGGGCCCCTATTCCTCAACCCAGCAAAACGGCGGGGCCAAATACATGCTAATGGCGTATTTCCTAGGATAACATTTGATTATCTAGTGTATCTTATTCTGATGCAAAGTATATTATTTATCTATTAAAAATTTTTGCTTAATAGTTTAGATCTATTTTTTATAATATTTTGTCTATTTATATTTAATGTAAATTTAATATTTTGTTGATTTATACTTTCGCATCATAATTGTATATTTAATTTAAAAAATACTTGTATATTTGTTACATGTTATATCAATATTAAATTAATCCGCTTTAATGGTTTAATATATTAATTCGATGGTACGGAATGTATTCACACTATCGAATATATATGCTGATTTAAAAAAATGTTAATAATTAATTAAAATACATTAATTTAAGATATTTAAATATATTGATATATTAATACATTTATATATTAATATAACAAAATAACATTAAATTTTAAATTTGCAAAATTTTAAATGATAAGTTGTAATGATGTAATAATGTCAATATACAACTATTACCTGAGGCACGACAACTTATAAAATGAAGATAACATCCAAGGCGGCAAGAAGTGTAGTAATCCACATCTATTTTTTCAAGATAAATTCTTACTAAAGGAATAAGGCCAATAAATTTATTCTAAATAAATATTAGGATATTAAAATTGACATATAACATTAGATCATACCGGCAATCCGTTTATAATTTCATTAACTGTCATATCTTCAATAACAAAGCATTCATTTGGCTTTTCATTGGGATTGTCATTACAACATTCTTGAAATTAATACATAAAAACGATGTACATAACTTTATAGCTTGCATTTGAGTTTACATTTTGGATGAATTTGAGTTTACATTGTAAATAATTACAAGTATGACGTCATGTATGACGTCATATGTATATAAAGTATGACGCTTTAAATTACTGTCAGCAAACCCTGCAACATCAATGCGTTTAAGATCACATCACTTCATAACACTTCAAAATATTTGAAATTGTGCAAAATATAAAGACGTAGATGACAAATTAGTAAAAGGCCGTATTTTGTTGACTACATCGATGGCTTATTGAAATATATAAAGAATGAAACAACATAAAAATTAAAAAAATATTAACATATCGAAACAAATCAGTGGATTTGGATACAAATCAGTATAATATTTAATAACATATCAGTATTATTATAACATATCAGTAAATTTTGGAAGGTGTGTACTGAGATTCATTTTTGTCTTAATGAACTTTCAAAATTGAACTTTTTAGTTAATGCTTCAGGTGACAGAGTAGCTAAAACTCAAGCAAAAAATGTAATTTATTTTTCATGTCTACTAAAAGTAAGTAACTGAAACAAAAGGAACGTAAAGGCAATCATAACGGATTTTTAAACGTATCTTTGAATTTAGTACTCAGTGTATCAATTCAGCTAACTGAGTCTATATAATTATAAAATAAACAAAACATAATAATAATGCTAAATCAAAATAGTGTATGTAATAAATTATATTAATTTTATAATTAATGTTCTCAATTTAAATGTATAACACCTGATTAAGATGTCGATAAACCTTAAAATAAGAATTATAACATTTATATGGCCGTTTCTCTGAATAATTACGACACTTATTATCGTGTTAATATCTTATAAATCAATGCTAAAGAATACCTAATATTGTTCTACATTTAAATCATGCATTAATTCATTTACTAGATAGGCAGCTTACTTTCATTGAAACTTTCATCGCATGTTCCGCAATCAACCCTGAATGCAAATTTCTCATTTAAGACGGCGTCTCTTTTCTGAGCAATCTTCATATTTTTTTGCATCTGAAAAAACAAGAAAATTTGTCATACATTGTAATTGTTAATGGAAAGTGATACCTACAATGGATATTGGAACCAGAAATGAAATGGGAAAAGAAAGAATCGCTCTTGTTAGTATAATTATAAATATTACAAACGCGGCATTCTCAAACTCGGTAAATTGTAACTAAATAAATTGAATACACTCCTTTAATACAAACAACATATAAATTATATTATATTTTATTTATATTGATATATTATCGCTATTAGATTAATTAAATTAATTATTAATCTTTATAATTTATTAAATTATTAATAAGGTTAAAAGGCACTTACTACGAAATTATTATAAATTATTAAATTATAAATTAATTTAACTTAATTATTAATTCTTATAATTTATTAAATTCTTAATAATTATTAAATTATTAATTATAATTAATATTATTATTAATATATTATATTAATTTATATTAATATATTATCGCTATTATATACATTTTATAAGGACATTGCACCGAAATTGATTATTTGTAAATGCGCAATTTTTGATATTCACTGGTATCATCTTCAGCGTTTTTCAACCGGTGCATATCGAAAATAATAATTAATAATTATTATTTATAAATAATTTATAACTTATTAATTATTAATCGATATTTTCTCCTTACCTTTTGAAATTTGCTTTTCTACTATAATTTAACTTTATTTTTAAAAAGTTTTGTCGCAACCATCATTTGTAAATAGAAAATTATTATAAATGATTATTTACAATTAATATCTAATATTAATATTTAATATTAATATTCACTTTTTCATTACTGAAAAAGTGAGTTAATTTTTAATTTAATATTTTTCAAGAAATTTATGCTGAATTAGCCCCTTTGTTTTCCACTAACATCCACTATTAGCTTAAACATTGAATTTTATTGAATATTAAATTTTAATAAGATTTGCACTAGATAATACTGGGTTTATTTCAAAACAATTTTATCACTGAGTTGCAAGGTATTTGTTTTTTTTTGCACTCGGAAATAAAATGTGTTTAAGTCGTAAGTTTTAATACGCACTTGCATTATCTTCAGTAATTGTAAAATGGTGCATACCAAAGATTACGTATCAATAGATAATCAATTTCCTAGTAATGTCCAAACAAACCAAATTAGAAAGTTCAATATCCAAAATTTTTAAACTGCGTGAGTTTTAATTCTTGAAACTTGAGAAAATTATAAAAAATCGTAATTTTTAAATTAATATATTAAATTTGCATAAATTTAAATTGATTTTTATTATTTTAAAATGCAATTAAAGGCTTCTAAAGGGTTGCAATGCCAGAGTCGGCCAAGCATATGCCTTCTGCGATGTTAAATCATCAATTTATTAGCGAGACAATAACACAGTGCGTATATAAAATTATATAATAAAAATCTTATTTTTTAAATTATATTTAATTTGCATGTTGTGACCAGTTACAATTATTATTACAAAAAATAATGATTGTAAATGAATAATCACGCTGTTAATCTATGCATATTATGTAAAATTATTAATCCATAATAATATGTTAAAGACGTAAACATCCAAAAAAATAATAGCACTTTCTGAACGCTCAATTAACTGATACTAAAGGGATAGTTGTGAATCTTAAGTTCTAAATAACTAATCCAGTAGAGTATTCGTTCCTATTCATTTTAAAGCCCTTTAAATGTAATATTGATTAATTATTAATCCATATGTAATTTTGGCGATCAGAGAGATAATAATTGACATTTATACATTTTGAATATCATCATAGCATTTGACATCAAACATATTTCAAAGGCAATATTTTTAAAGATAACCACTAACCTCACAGGGTCTAAATTCGACTCTCCAACCAATTTTATCCGATGAGTTAGCAGGGGGGATTTTAAAACGCATGTTGTTCCAGTTTGTTGATTGAATTGTCTACATAAAGTATTAAATTTGGTATTTAATTCGGTTTATTTTTATTCTATTTTTATTCTATAATTTTTTATTCGAAAATTTCATAATTGGCATGATTGTTTCACTGTTTTAATAATCAATAATTTTAATATTAAATTATTATTTCAATAAATATTATTTATTAAAATAAATAATACTGACAACGCAAGCTGTATTGGTAAAATCGATAATCTAATTAGAACATAGAAATCGGTGATCAATATTGCTTTAATGTTAATAAGAATAAATGCAAAATTTTAATCAGTGATAGTCAGTTGCCAGAGGCAATAGGATTGTTGGTTGGTTCGGGTTTAACTGCCATTACCAAAGGAATAAAATTACTTGGTGCTGCTGTTGGTACCCAGGAATTTGTCAATGATTTTGTCCAAGAGCAAGTAGCAAAATGGTCCGAAACCTCGTGGCACACTTCGATCCTCATGTTGCTTGTTTAGCTTTTACACAAATCTTGCAATCTAGATCAGGGTTTCTTGACCTATGGGTCATGTCCCACCAGGTGGGTCACGGAAGGAGTTTTTGTGAATCACGAACATTGTACTCGGTAAAGCATTCAAATGAAGTGAGAGATTTGTTCTCTCATATTAATAATTTCAGATTTTTCATCTCATCATGACGTCAAGGAGTAAAAAAGGCTTGAAAGACGAATTTGTAAAGTACCGTTTCAAAAAGGCTGTTGAGAAAGGCATAATCAAAGCGCAATGCATGCCTTGTAATTCGTTTCTTGACGATGAAAGTTTGCCAATATTCAAGTTACTGACCTACTTCAATAATGTACATAGTGGAGATGGAACATAATAGAAAATGAAACGAAAGAGGAAACGATTAGACCAGAAGAGAACCCTTCGAAGATTCCAATTTGTAAAACACGACAAACCAATGTTAGAAGTTTTTTATGAAATTGCGTACATAATTGCAAGATAAAAAGCTTCATATTGTTGTGAGAAAAGCTAATTAAAACTACTGCACTAAAAATGGCACAACTGGTCCTTGGAGAAGAAGCAACAAAAAACCTCAAAGATATTCCGTTATCAAACAATATCACGAAATCAAGAATAGTTGAGATGAGTGAAGACATTCTTACACAAGTTGTATATGGAATCAAAAGCAGCCCAGTACAAATTTGTTTACAGCTGGACGAATCAACGGATGCCACCATCATGAGTCATTTGCTTGTCTTCGTTGGTTATGTAGAAGACACGTCATTTCGTGGTGAGTTTTTATTTTGCACGAAGTTGGAATTAACTGCCAAAGCAACAACTCTTTTGGGATTGCTCAATGATTTCTTAAAATCACATGGTATTGACTGTAATAAAATCTGTTCTATCTGCACATACTGTGCACCCTCAGTGTCAGGACACAAGTTAGGTTTTGTGAGTTTTGTGAAAGATTTTGTTCCATATATTGTTTACATTCATTGTCTTATTCATCGCCAGACAGTTGCCTCAAAAACGTTGCCGGACTCTTTCAAATAAGTTCTGGCCGCTGTAGTTCAAGTTGTGAATTTCATTCGTGGATAAGCGCTTAATCATAGAATTTTTTAAGTATTTTGCGAGGGTAGAAGAGGAACATAGCGTATTTCTTTTCACACCGAAGTACGGTGGTAACTGCTTAGCATGACGAATCAAGTTACTACTGAGCATGTAAGGTCGGAGGTATACCGATTATACATCACAATACTGTTGGTGATTATATAGCACAGAAGCTAACTCATGCTGTCCACTCAGTTTATATAGAGCCGACTTTACTTCAAATCCCTCCAGGAATTCCTATTAATAATTTGTCAACCTCAAGAGATCCAAATTCTCGCCTCAACGTTAGTTGAGTTGGCCTATTCTGTGATTAGTTGAAGATGTTATTTTTGGACTTTTTCATTTTCAACCACTTATCATCATATTTAAAGGATCAGCCAACTAATCACCTCAATAATCACCAAAAGTATCAAAATCCTCGTAAAGAGTAATTTGTGTTGAAGATGCCCAATTTTACCATTTTGTAAACTAATGGTTCAATGGACAAAAGTGCGTACAATATTGTCAGTCGTTTGGCAAAGTTATTCGAGGGTAAATCCTGTATTCGTATCTTAATTCTGTGCGCAGAACCGATCTTAGATTTATCATTGCAAAATCAATCTCACTGACAATTCGTGGAAAGAGATCGAGAGTCGGACATTCTTGCAAGAAGAGCTACAAACTTGTAGTCTCTATAACTATTTTGAACTCAGTTGTTCTTATGCTGTTGTATCAATAAATAAAAAATAAAAAATATATAATTATTATTAAATTATTATTTAATAATTATTAATTATTATTCAATAATTATTTTTAAATAGTTTTACTAGAACGAAGAAGACATTTTCTTCTTCGTTTCAGTAAAACTATCTAATCTAAAATAAAAAGATATTATGGGTTTAGTCTGTACTATCAATTATTTTTAAATGCTATATCATTAGTAATTTAAATGTCAAAATAGTTAAGCATTTAAATGACTGTATCATCATAATATGTAATACATAATATTTTACGTTGGGATTTAGTAAGGTGGTCCATTGTCTTTAGTTATGAATATAATTTACATTAACAGTGCATTGAGACATGCAGCTTTCACTGAATTTGTAGCCCACTTCATTATGCTGGCTTTTAATTACTAAATCTTACAACAAATACTTGAATGACATTTATATATGAATCTTATTTACCTGTAATAATAGGAACCAAATGGATTATTATTAATAATAATTAATTATAACTATTTCGCCGTATTATTCATAGTATGCTGACAAGTATAATCAAGGTTTAGTGAATTATTGAATGAATAAATTTATTATTACAAACCAACAAAATATGGATTTGGCCGAACTAGTCGAGTTCATAGACGATATCATGGGGACGGCTTCTAGAATCGAGACACATGGATCAGCTTCGTACGTCCTTTGTATCCGCAACCGGACATATAGTTTACAAAATTTGATACAAAATTAGATTGTGTGAATTATATTGTTACTCAAATGCAATTGGCAATTCAATTATAATCGAAGAGATAAAGTTAAAAAACGATATGCCCTAATGACCCGGATTTGCATAAAAAAATTATTCAGCATTTATCATATAACCGATGGCTACCTGACAAATATTAATGAAACAAAATACCTCAAAGTGGAAAAGATCTTTTGGTTTTGGATCGATCTGTTCAAGGAATGCCACCAAAGGATCACGAATAAAAAGATGGGAAATATGTTGAGCCAATAAATGATCAAATCCTATAAGTTAAATTAATGGAAATTCGAAATTAAAAGTTTAAACATGACCCTATTTACCTTCGCTAATAAGCCGCTTATAGTGATTTTCATCCTTGACAACGACAATATCATTAAAAATATCGGAATTTTTAGATAGGTAACAATCTATGGAGCCGTATCTAGATTGGGGTATATATTGTGGCTAAATTTGTAAGAACATAATACAAAGCTTTAATACTTGTAGTCTTACATTGGTTGGATCACGTTCATTAATATTGCGATCGTCAACAGATGCTGAAATAACATCCCATCGGCAATCGACGTCACTTAGAAAACCTTTCCATATAGGACTGGCAGCTGTCATTGCTAGCTAAAAATATTAACGAATAAAATTATAAAATTAAAATATAAAATTATATTAATTAAAAAATATATATCATGTGTAAGAGCGGTATCATAAATTATAAAAGAAAAGTAAGAGAAGCATTAAAGTGAAATATTTTGTGATTGTAATGGGTTGGAGAAAGATTCTGGTTATTTAAAAAATATATTCTGTAATAATTCCTTATTTCATTTAATAATATTATCATTTCATTATTTAATAATATTAATATTGTCATTTAATTTTAAGATAACAAATAAATATTTGACGACATTAAATGAGCATATACTATTATTCATATTCTTTGCATACCAAATAGAACAAAGCATGATAATATAATTTATAATTTATTATCAATTAATAATATAAAAGTTAATACAAAATATGAAAAAATATCATTAACATTTCTCATTATTAATTTAGACATGAAATACATATTTTCTAATATAATACTATAATAAATAATAATTAATATAATTAAATATTTATATTAAATATTTAATGTTATAATAAGTATTTAAGTAAAATGTAACATGTGAAACTGCACTGATAATAGCTCAATATTAATAAATAATATTAATTAATATTGATGAATATTGATAATATTAAATAAAATATAATCTAAATAATGATATTTTTCGAATAACAAGAAACTTTCTTAGTTTCATTTGATGTACAATTTAAGCCCATTAGTTATTTTAAATAATATAAATATAATCTATTTCCGTTTTTAACCCAATTTATTAAAAAAATAAATGAAAATAGGACGATTAAGCGTATTAATTTTCTCATTATTAATTAATAGGATAATTTGGATATCATACGCTCGTAATTAACAAATTAAAAGAAAATCAATCGTGTTGCATTACTATCTTTTTATTCACTTGTTCATTTCTAGATGCGTTTTAAGAAAGCAGAAAATCGTGAAAGCTTTGTAATCATTTTCAGAAAACTTAAATTGAAAATAAAAATGTTTAATTAAATGGACAAAATTTAATAAAATGTAAAATTATTATTAATATTATTATTAAATTATTATTTAACCGGACAAGCATTGAGAAACATACAATCAAAAATGATCGATCAAATTACGGCGCGACGTAAGAACATACATCATCATAGGCTGTCAGAGGCACTTTACCTTATGGACACCGTTGTTCTGACCGCCGTCAATCATGCTCAAAGAGACGGAGCATCTTCATGGCTAGCGCCCTCTCTCTGAAAAACGAACGCTTTTGTATGCCATCAAGGGAGTTCACAGATGCCATTTCCGCTCGCTATGGGCAAATACCAAGTGACTTGATCGGCAAATCATGCTCTTGTGGTGAAGAAATTACGGTGAGCCACTCCCGTGCAGATTGGAAGGATTACCGTCAATCAGACACGACTCCGTCCGAGATAAAATTTCAAAAGAAATATCCACTATTTGCCATGATGCAGTAATAGAAACAAACCTACTATCGGTTCCTGACACCCTAAAATTCGTCGCAACATCAACAAGTTGAGCCACCGGGGCAAGGCTGGACATATCCTGTTTGGGCCTGTGGAACGAGCGATTAGAGCGGACGTTCTTTGACGTCAACGTGTTTAACATCTTTGCTCAGTCGTTCGTCAACCGATCAGTGGACGCATCCTTCCAGCACAATGAATCACACAAACACGCCTAATATTCAGAAAAAATAAAGCGATCGAGCGCGGCAGGTTCATTCCGCTAATTTTCTCCTCTTCTGGTGGCATTGGGAAAGAGACAGGCACCTTGTTCAGACGAATCGCATCAATTCGCACACAACGAGGTATTACGAAATATGCGCATGTCATCACAAACATCAAACGCCGCGTTTCCTTTGAAATTGCTCGAACAGCATATGCCTGCCTTTGAAGTCCAGGAGGAAACAGAGAAGACATCACATAAGATAGTGAACGCCTTGTTTTAAAAATCAACTACAACTTTGACAGTGAAAGTTATGTATGGGCCCATTTGCGGGAACCCTTTTTCTTGTAAATTATTATAATAAATTATTATTAAAAAATTATTAAATTATTGTCACACAAATAATTGATTTATTAAGGATTTATTAATTGATTTATGTGATATATAAATAGTTAATGAATATTAAGTTATATATAAATAAATAATTATAAATATATAAAATGAGATTACAATACAAGTGACATAATTTTTAGTGAAATTTTTATATTAAAAATTCTAGTGGCATAAATGATAATTATCAAAACGGATATATTTAAAATAAAAGTAAAGATAATTGTTTTGAATATTTTTTAATTGTAAAATTTAGACAGAGTAAGATATGATTAGATACTTATTACAATAGTCTCGTACATTAAATAGCAAAATAGCAAAAAAATATAAATTTAATTAGATAAATTTAATTTATTTAGGTAAACAATTTGTAACTAAATTATTAAGCCTAGACTGTTTTGTTACACAAACCAAAAGTTAATTTATAGGTAAGTTATTTTTAAGAAATCATTTTATTTGATTGCTCTAAATTGCTTTCTCCTTTATAATATAAATGATAGTTCTTTTAGCAGTAAAAGGATGAAATAAATGATTAGAAAATAAATAAAATTTCACTTGCAAATTCCACGAGATAATAAATAAGGAATAAATAATTTAGTAACAGAACTGAAGAATTGACAATTACTTTTATTTATTCATTTAGAATTGAATTTTTATTGCGATAATTGCAGCAAATGTTACAAGATAATTTTATATTGGGCAAATTGTGTATTTTCTTTTTGCTTTTATTTGTATTATACTTAATTATTGCTCATATAATAGAAGAGATATACCAATATAGGTGTTAAAGGACAAAGTTGATCATATAAATATCTCGCTTCATTGACATCAGCGGCTTGGAACGTAACTTGCAAACAACTGCTACCCATTCCGAAACCCATTGCGTCCATATAAATATGATCTACGAGCGGTTGATCCGAAATAGCCGTCCAATCAATAAAAGGAGACATTGTATTAACGTCTTTGAATACTGAGCAAATATATGTTATTGGATATCTTACTATATAAATAATCTTACTTGGCACATCAATCCGCACTTTGTCTCCTCGTCGTTGTCTTATATTCTCGGCTAGGGTTCTTTAGAAACACAAAAAAAACCTAATTTTACATTCATACAGCTGTGAGATAAAGTACCTAAATCTCGGATGTCCTTGAGTAATGGCTTCAACAGGAATATAACTCGATAGCTTATTACTTGATGATTCAATGACATGGGAAGGTTTAGTAAAATTAGAACATCCATTTCTAATTAAAAATTTATGCTTTAAATAAAAATTATTAAAATTGATGTAAAAGAGCAAACAATTTGAACTTTATCGCCGCATTATTTAACCGGCACATCCCCATAAAACCAAAAAGATTCTTCAAAATTTCCAGACGTTAAGACATTGCTTTATATCGAAGATAATGCATCATGAAAACACAAATGATGCTTACGGGAAGTAATTAGTGTTTTAGTCCATATGATTTGTGCAAAGCTATTTTTTATTATTCAGTCAATACAATTTAAACTAACGATAATTGTAGATTCTAATATTATGTTCTTTGATTACATTTACTAATTGCAAATTAGTAAATAATTACTCATTCTTTATAGATTATTAGTATCTTTAGATTATTAATCTATAGATAATAAATTATAATAAAATTAAATATAAAAAATAATTAATTTATAAATTAAATAAAAAATTAAATTCAAATATAATTAAATTATAATAATAAATTAATTTTAGATTAATCTATAGATAATGGATGCTAAAATATAAGATTATAGCACATTGGTGAATAATACACTAAGAAACTACACTTACCTTAAATTAAGCTTAAGTCAATCTATAAAGCATGCCAAAAATGTAACGTTTCACTTTAAAAGCATTTAATGTAGCGATCTTATGTTTAAGTTTATATGCTTTGTGCTTTGACTCACAAAAACCAAGTTCTAAATTTAAAAAGTTTAAAAGATTTTTTGATGATAAATTTTCTTGATTTTGCAATCCTTGATTTACAGACCGCGTTATTTCGGTGAATTATCGCTATCGAGAGTACACATGTACACATGTACTATCGTATACATGTACACATGTATACGATATATATTATATAATAATTATATAAATATAATTAAATATAAAAATTTATATATAAATATATATTATGTATACGATAGTAGATAAATTTTGTAAATTTCTGCTATAATTTACACTTGATTTTTTTGTTCTTATTTTTTAATTTTTTTATTCTAATTCAAAAATATCATTTGAATATAACTGTGTTACCACCGTAAATAAAAATGAATAGTTCTTTGAAAGCATATCAGTGAGATAAGACGTTTAGTGATACTTTTTAAATTGATAATTTATTTAAAATTAATTTTAAACTAAATATAATATTTAATTATTAAATTATTAAATAATTAATTTAAATAATATTTTTAATATTTTCAATTATTAAATAATTATTATTTTTTCAATAAAACTTTTCTTGACACTACAACGTTAACATATAAAACCTACTTTAGCTAATGTTATTTACTGACGCGTTCTAACTGCAAAATGGAAAGAATTAAAAAGATTTATTTTAAAAATCTGTTTCTTTAAATAAATTTTGAAAAAATATTTTGAAACAATAGGCTTTAAATATTAAATACATCAAAATTATTAAAAACTTGTCCAGCAAAATTATTAAGTAATTAGAGTCAAGCGAAATTACTCCAATGATTCGTCTTCGCCTTTATGTCATCATTAACCTCTCAAATTTTCAAATTATTATTAAATCATTTATATAAATGCTTGAATAGTCTTATAAAATAGGTCATATCCAGCAAATAATATTCAAAGTATTGGTATTTTGCTATACATTTAACATAATTTTCAAGTAATCCAAACAACAGTGAATATCTATGTTAAATATATTGATTAATATACAATATAAATCTAGGCTTTAGCGAAATCAATTAACTTTTAAATACCAAGATCATACCTTGGGAATGCAGTAATACAAAAAGCGTATTCGTTCTCGCTAAGATGACTTTGTAGAATCTTCCTCCTATTTGTAAATACAAATTGTTGGAAACAGGTGATATTATGTCAAGATGACCTCCTGCGCATGTTACATTCAACTGTGCGGATGTCGGTGATTGCATGTTGGTACGGATTACCAGGTGTAGCTTCAACCATATACTCAGCAAACTCATATACCCACTTCGTAGAGCAGCAACCATTTGAGCTGAAACACTTCAAAATTGTAATTAAATTAGTTAACAAGATGATTTTAAAAAATTTCAAGTCATTTTCCTTCAACCTAACTTTAAATTTTAAATTAAAAAATACTTCGATTCAAGAATTCCGGAAGTGAGATAATCTCGAAACTTATTAATACGTTATAGATTTGATATTATAATAGTATGGTATATAATGTATGGTAGTCGTTGCGATCAAATGATCAATTGAATGCTCACTAAACAAATACACAAAAAATACTTTTTATTTTATATTTCATCAAAAGTAACTATTGAACAAAAGTTTACATATCACAGTTAGCAAAGTTGCATCCAACTTTAAATGATATGAGTTAAATATTATTATTTTATTACAGATATTAATATGTTATAAAAATTCTTTATAATACAACATAAAGTTTTTTTTCACACTAAAATTTATTAATTATTAGTAAATACCTAATACATTTAAAAAATATATTTATTGTTAAATTATTTACTTCAATATAATAAATTGATTATTATTAAATAATTATACTATTGATAATTTATAAATATCTCATAATTTTGGAAATCGAAGTTCTGTATTAATAAATGTTTACCCATAATTAATTTAAAAAATTTAAAATCATTTGTCTTAGTGTTTTCAACGAAAAGATCGTTCGAACATTTAAAGTCTAATGATAAATTTTTACATCCAATAGTAGATTTAACACATCGTATTTATAATACATTTTTAAACATAAGATAATATACATTTTGTAAGATAATATGCATAGATATAAAAGATATCTACAAAAACTTTAATTAATTGACTTACTTATTCAACAAGCTTAATTTTGGTAACAATTTCGAAGCGACAAGACTTAATTGAGCTATTTTATTTTCATGATCGAAAGCCACTACCATATATTCGATCTAAAACAAAAAGCAGAGTAGATTATTTTTTAATGATAAATTCTACCTCGTCCCCCCACCGTAAAATTTCAGCTTTTGTGTTTTTCGATTCTTTATACATTTCAATAAATTGCTCAATGCCTTGTTGGTTTAGAATCTTAGCTTGACGTTTAGTTTCATGCCAACTTAATGGTTGCCCAACAGACAAAAGTCCCATAAATCTAGAAATTAACAATAAAAATCGTAACGATAAAGATATAGATGACAAAGATACTGAAATGTAGATTTATTAACGCTGAATGATTGTCACGATTGATAAATTATATTTTATGATTTTATATTATTTGAATATAGAATTATATATATTACAAATTTATTATATGCATAAATACAATCAGTAGTTATGAACATATAGTAACGTGCTCGCTACTAACAAATCAAAGATGCTATTATTATAAAGAATAAAAAAGTGTTAGATTGACTTACTGTTAAGAACAGCGGTAGATATCGAACATGACATATTGCTTTTGTTTCGTCAACTACTGCCGTGCAATTGTACACAAGACTAATTGAAGATCGGATTATATGCGGTTTCCTTTTGAACGTTATTTGCACTTTCAGATTCGAACCTAAGTTCTTTCGATTTGAGGATCAACGCCTTAACGACTAGGCTAGAGTTCCCGTACAGCTAGAAATTCCTTAGTATATGAAATTTTTAATGTAATGAATTCCTGAAACGTATTTTCCGAGATGTATCCAAATCATTATTTCTTTATACCACTGATGTGATCAAGGGATCATAGAATCGGCTGGTGATCATTTGATGAATTCTGTCATTTATTTTATCAATTTTAATAGATCACAAGAGGTGATTTCGCAGCAGAAACCAGCTACGGTATCATTCCTAGCTACTGTCGTGAAATAATAGTACACCCGGACTCATCAGACGGTTGTGTACTGCTGTAGTTTCCTTTTAAACACAATTTGCACTTTCATATTCGAAATTAGGTTCTTTCGGTAGATTTACCGATTAGGCTAAGCATTCTCTCAGTATATGAAACCTTTAATTTAATGAATTTCTAAAACCGTATATTTTGAGATGCTCTACAAAGCATATATGCACGATTGGAAAAGACAGGATTGATAAATTATATATTATTAATATGATTATATATTATTTGAATATAATTATATATTTATTTTCAATTATATTATAATTAAACATATTATTTGAATAAAATCATATATATGATTATATTCAAATAATATAGACAATTATAATATAATCGAATATACTTATATAAAATTTATATGTTGTAAACATAATATTTAATATAAATTATACTTTTAATATGACTGATAGAAATTATTGATTATCAAATCTATCGGCTGGTAGCCAAACCTGACAGGTACAGTATCC
Source organism: Pomphorhynchus laevis (assembly GCA_012934845.2). Lineage (NCBI taxonomy): Eukaryota > Metazoa > Acanthocephala > Palaeacanthocephala > Echinorhynchida > Pomphorhynchidae > Pomphorhynchus > Pomphorhynchus laevis. Next base: position 2,542 of record WNNJ02001337.1, on the reverse strand, counting down.
CGGAATTTACTCGGGTTAAGATAAAAGTATAATTTTGAAATTGATCCTGCATAGGTCTATGAAAAGAAACCGAGCTGTTGAGCCGGCTCAGTGATACAGTAAATCGACTTATACCAAACTGGACAACGGCAAAAAAAATCACATCATTTTTTACTCGAGTGTACAGTTTTAGTTGTTCAACGTCGTAATTATCAAATGCCATTCCAAACAGATCCCTGCAATCTCTTTGAATATATATGTATATATAATAGATACGGCATGTATAATAGTAGTGCACGGATGTGCTGAGTAGACAACGGTCCAGGATTTCTTACGAAATACGGCATTTATACAAAACGGTGTTGCTTGATAGACTGGACTTCGATTCACGACTTTCAATCACCATGTCCCTTCTAGACGATTAATAAGTACCCGGTGACACTCATCTTCCGTTCTGATGTGTGTTTGCATATATTTCAAATTGTATAATTTATCTAACTTTTTGAAACATAAAAGTAACTGAAAATAAAAATGTTCAATGAACCGCTATTATTCTTAATTCTGTAATAAATAACAAACTGAGTTATATGGATTTTGCCACACATTTAAGTGACTGATGGCAATGCAAATTACGTTTTTTATATAACAAAACTAACGCGCTTCGAATAAATTGCAAAACCGAATAATCTCTACCCATAAAAACTTATAAGCATTAAATTTCATCAGTCAAAGTGATTTTATTTGCAAACAATTTTTACATATGGAAAAGGGGTTTCGATTCAAAATTAGCCGCATATCGTTCTGTTATCTTAAAATATTCTTCGTAAAATGTCGATGCGTGCAATATACAACGAGAATCTAAGAGACATTTGATGACGATATATTTGTTAAAATCTAAAATACTAGAGTGAAGATAAGCGAATGACGTTTGGAGATTCTTAGAGATAGACTCAAGACATTAAAAATATCAATCATAGACAAATATCCAATCCAGGATAGAATATAAAAGTTGGAGAGAGTGGCTTCATAATTGTGGTGACATAAATACTTTACCAAAACAATTTTAAAACTCAATGAACAACCGATACAAATCTAAGAATAGAATAGAATAGAATTTATTTAGAGTGGCCGTTATGGTAAAATAGAACCATTTACAGGCCCACTATAAAAATTAAAAGACAAGTTTACGTCCGATGAGTGTTTGAACTTGTATGTATAGTTATTGAATTGATTGCGGCTGAAAGTGTTATTTTAGTTCGTTTGCAATAAGTATGGCGATCAAGGAAGTTTTGAAGTGTTTAAGCGACGTCAATGATTTTGTGTCTCGAGGAAGTAGCAACCCTAACCATTAGGTTAGGGTTGCAATAAAATGAACAATATAATGTTAGAATCATATATATAACCGGAAGTAGCTTTTATAAATTGATTTTAATTCATACTACTTACAATATATATAGATGGCAAAAATGTCGATTATTTATATATATAAATTTTAATAATCCATTTTATCGTTATATAAATTCTTATTGCAACAAATTTTATATGATTATTTATTATTTATAATTATTTATTTATTTTTAATTTATATATAGTATAAAATACATAGACTCAGTTAGCTGATCTGATGTATGATTTGGACATATTCAACTTAAGTTCATTGCATTATGTTCATTTTTGCAGATTGCTAACCTCTTTATGAATTGCATTGTTCGAATATTTAATACTTTATAATGATGATAGAATTGTTATATTATCTGCATCTCAGAGCTAGTGCAACTTCCTGAAATAATTTATATAAATAATAAAAAATATTATTATATTTATAAATAATAATTTATAATTTTCGAGAACCGATTCGAGCGGACGTTTTTTGACGTCAGTGTTTATAACTACCTCGCCGAATCGTATGTATCGAACGTTTCCGGTTCAATGACCTATCACGAATCTCGAAAAAGAGATAAATACGAGAGAGTGCAGCAGCTTGAACGAGGTTCCTTCATCCCCTTTATCCTCGCGTGCAATGACGGCCTTGGAGATGGCGCTCGGGCTGTACTATAAAGGATCGCATCTAGACAATCTGCAAAAAAGTGCGAACTGCAATTACACAGTGTATCAACCGTATGAATAGTGAGATCAGTTTAGCTCTGTGTCGGGCCGCCTCGATGTGTATCCGAAGTTATCGTTCTTTCCGCGGTAAAGCCGTCTATATTGGACAAGAAAATCCGTCCTTCGCAACAGTGTTATCCTCTTTTGACGGTGACAGGGGCTTAACGCTACCTACGAGTTTAAAAAATACTGACGAACACTGACTTGTATCAGTGACTTTGAAATCTTGTTCACAAACAATGTTTTATTGTGTTTGACGGGCCCATTTGCGGGAACCTTTTGTATGTTCGTAACCAAATTATTTATTTAAAAAATAATAATAATTTATATAAATAATAATTTATATAAGTAAAATATTTAATATTCTATTAAACAAAAATGTCAATTTATATTATATTTATATTTGTATCTATAATATAAAGGTATATATAGTATAAATTAATATCAATATTATTTA